>JAXIVJ010012681.1:0-2500 GCA_036785665.1 Chirona hameri | reverse complement strand
CCCTTCCTTCCTTCCTGTTCGCTCCGTCCCTGAGCGTTTTCGGGTGGATGTGAGCCTTATCGTCCCATGTGCGGCCGGACTGCGGCATCCGGTGATCGACATAGGAATATGAAATCGGAGTGGGAAGGAGGGGGCTGCACGTGTGAGTCGCGGTAACGTAAATTTATTTATCTGTATTGGAAAAAGGTGTTTTGATAATTATTGTATATGTTCGGTAGGACGTATATGTATGGCCAGAAGCGCGTCTTTAGGTGAGATAGGCATTGTGTGTATATGTATTCGATGTACATGTTTTTTAAAATTAAATTTAGTCCGAATGTTTTTGAATGGATGGATTTCCGAGGTCAGACCCCGCGCCAAGCATAGCTTGTTGCGCAGGCCCTGACCCCACCACCCGATCAAGCAATTTATGGCGTCCGGCAGAATTTAGAAGCGAAAGTTTTACGTGCCCGACATACCTGGACACGGTCCGCCCCGCCCTCTGACGTCAACTGACCTTGAGTGTGACCGCTGCCACCGGTGCCATTTAGGGAAATTACCAAACATGTTCTTACATATGGTGACGAACAGTATGATCCATCACCATCTCTGGTTTTAATGTTGATTTGTAAGCAAGTCATAGGCTCAGAAATGAAGAAAATGCGCCACGAAGTGTGACAACGTTCCTGATTGGTCAATAAAACAAATCGCCAACACTAAATAGGTCGCCGTTGGGTGCAAAAGTGAACTACCGATTTCATTGCCAGTTTTTCCATTGCTTGTTGATTTTGTTTTATTATTCTTTTCATGATAAGCTAAATCATAGTGTTATATACAGTCAGAGACAAAACTATACAAAACACCTAATGTTGAAAATAAATGAACCAATTTGCAAAAATGAGGGTCGCAACCACTAACTAGGCCGCCGTGGTGCATAAGTTAATGCTAATGTGGTTACCGTTTTATTCAATGTTTATGGATTGTTAGGGATGTAAGGGCACATAATCACAATAGACAGAGTGGAAGACATATTTTCCATACCATTTTGTCAAAAAACATTACGAGATAGGCCCGGAATTCGAAATTCGTTACCAATTACTTGAGAGTACTAACCATTATAAGCGTGGGTCGCCTATCAACTTTAACTTGAAATTTATTTCGGTAGGAAGGCTTATATGCAAAATGTGATGAATTTGCAATATATTTTGGTCTCTTCTGTCGATTTCAAGTAATAACTCCATTGTTGTGCACAAAGGTAAATATTTCCCTGTAAGGAGTTCATATGTTTACAACCAAGAATGTATCAAACAAGTATCATGCACTTTAAATTGCATAAGCGAGTCGGCGGTTTTGAGAAGAAGAAAACATCGCTTAATTTGCAGAGGCGCTAATGGACTCAGTTTGCTCCAGCTAGAGCGACCCAGATGGTTACCTTGCTGCCCCATGAACCTACCCACTTGTAGCCTCTGTGCCGTGCGCAGCAACCTTGGACCCGATGTGGCCCGGCCCGGTCGGCACGTTCCCAGCCGCAGCGCTAAGTCTGAGCAATCCCAAGTACTCCAGATAACCAAGCTTCGATCAATGAGGGGTCAGTCGATATTGTCTTTGTTACGGGACACTCCAAAACCGTCTGCATAGGTAGATTCACTGCATCATGTTCGGCGTTCGAGTTCGCTCCTTAACCCGCAACTTACTGGGGGATATTTTTGGCCTCCCCTCCCGTTATTTGGCAATAACTCCTAAAGGAACACAGGTATCGTCACCAAACTTGCAGTACCTTCTCTCACATCAATTCTACACATTTTGGAAGAAAAAAAAATATGAGGCTATGATAGGTCAAACCGAAATGACGTCAGAGTGACGTCATGTTCTTCGGTTTTGTTGCAAAATAATGGTTTGTGGAAAACGCTGTCAAAAGTACGATATTTGAGATAAACTCAATTGTCTTAAATCAAAGTACGGAAAATTGACCGGGCTATCAAACTGCTATCTCGGATGTTTTTTTATTATTCAAAATTTGAGAAATCCAATTTTTTTTAAACAAAATTTTCAAGAAAAAAATCAGAATTATCCACAAACCGGAGTATATGTGATCGAGACGTATGCTGTGAATATGTGTACCAAATGTAAAGTCGATATCTTTAAAAATGACTGAGTTATGACCTTTAAATTACACAAATCGCCCACTTCTCACCGCATTACTATGCATAAAAAACGCATTTCTATTTTTGCTTTTTACTTCTATTTATATGGAACACACAATATTCTAAGGCCATTTTTCGCGTTCTAGACGAAAAACAAACCCATAAACATGTGTTACAACGCCTAATGACCGTAATCTGCAGTTTGACCTCGTGACCTCGGATGACCTTGACCTGACCCAAGGTCATAAACAGCTTAGAAAGGTACTTAGAAGTGTCAGACACACGAATCCTGCCGATTTATCGACAGCTTATGCGTTTAATATCGCAATTTTGCGCGACAATTCCATCCATCGAGACCTTTTGATACGGTCAAACAT
>JAXIVJ010012680.1:35000-39585 GCA_036785665.1 Chirona hameri | reverse complement strand
GAAAAAAACAGCATGCGAGGCAAATTCAAATATTCAATGAATAACAAATTCACGAGAAGCCGGCTTTGCGATATTTCCATCAGCATGTGTTTGTCAAACATTACGCTAAACCATTCACAATCACCACTTCCAATGGAACACCACTTCCAATGGAACACCACTTTCAATGGAACACCACTTCCAATGGAACACCACTTCCAATGGAACACCACTTCCAATGGAACACCACTTCCAATGGAACACCACTTCCAATGGAACACCACTTCCAATGGAACACCACTTCCAATGGAACACCACTTCCAATGGAACACCACTTCCAATGGAAACCAACGATGGAGCAATGCGCTAACGCATCGTCAATCACTTAATAACTATCTAAAACACCTCTTCCAGAGGAGGCATATCGGCCTCATCACCCTGAACGCCTCCACTCTCCTTTTTCTCTCGTCGTTCATCATCTTCACCATTCGCATCCTCATCACCCTGAACGCCTCCACTCTCCTTTGTCGAGTCCTGCTGCGCGCGATCTCCTCCTTTCATGCGTCACCGCTCGGCACACGCAGCGCGTCATCACGCACGCTCTCCAGCTCCCGAATCTTCTGCAGAAGCCGCCACTCCCCGTAGTACACGTTGACATCCATCCAGGCCATCATCTCCATGCACATGTTATCAAACCTCTTGCGATCGGTTTCCGACACTTGATCACCAGCGTCGACCAGCGACTGTTTCATCTCGTCAGCATACTTCTGAACACGGTCCTTGATTGACGAAGGCTCTTGCCCCGGGACACTCGTGATGTCCTTGTACGAGGCAGAAGCGTCGCCGTACTTCCTCCGCAGTTGGCCTTGCAGCTCGTTGCACCGCCCGCCGACGCGTGGGTCCCACGTGGTCGAGGCGAGGTGGGCCAGCACGCGCGTGACGTGGTGGTATATCACCAGGCGCTCCTTGATGTCAGTCTTGGTGTCGCCGGCCAGCAAGGCCTGGATGACCCACAGGCGGGATTCGCTACACTTGTCCACCGGAGGGCTATCTTTCATCAGGTGTCCGTTATTCTTGTTTGGATAGCGGGGTTCCTGCGGCCAAGCGTGGCACCTTCCGACATTGTCTGCTACGTCCTGGCGTTTTCCAGCCTTGTATTCACCTGCTTTCTCGTGTCCTCCGCCCTTGCCTCCTCCACCCAGAACTACTAGGTCCTCCTCTCCTCTGCCCTTGCGTCCCTCGTTCTCACCATCCTCCTCCGCGCGCCTTCGACGATCCTCCATCCTCACAGCGTCCGTCTGCATGCGCCGAAGTTCCTCTGGGCCCACGAAGTTCAGGAACCGGATCGTGATCTCCACCGAGCGCCCGGTCGTCTTGTCCTTGGTGATGATGACCCAGCTGTTGCCTCACAACCAATACTGTCGAGCCTGTTGATGTCAGACAGCCGATGGTGACACAGTTGACACTGACGATGTTGGTAGTGTCACACTATCGATGATGACGTCGCTGACACTGGCGCAGCTTGCGCTGATAATGTCGACACTCAGCTGTCGTCCGCTGAGACAGGAGCCGCGGCAGTTATGACAGCCACAGGCAGATCAGGCAGCCCCTCGGAGTGCACTCTGCGCTCCCTGCAACCCAGCCACTGATACCGTAGCTCGTGCAAAGTTCGCAACTGACTACGGCACACACCAAAATACACCAAACACACCCAAATGTACAAGCCACTGTCCTGTGCCGCACTATTGTCGCGGCCTGTGCACCACTGACTGCGGCCTGTGCACCACTGACTGCGGCCTGTGCACCACTGACTGCGGCCTGTGCACCACTGACTGCGGCCTGTGCACCACTGACTGCGGCCTGTGCACCACTGACTGCGGCCTGTGCACCACTGACTGCGGCCTGTGCACCACTGACTGCGGTCTGTACACCACTGTTGTCGCGGCCTGTGCACCACTGACTGCGGTCTGTACACCACTGACTGCGGTCTGTGCACCACTGACTGCGGTCTGTACACCACTGTTGTCGCGGCCTGTGCGCCACTGACTGCCCGCACACACTGAACCTTGAACGCCAACTGATAGCGTCGCCTCACAGCTCTGCACCGCCGGGGGTTCCCCGCCTCGTCCCCGGCGCCGTCGCCCGGCCCGGCTCTGAATCAGCTGATACGGTACACCTTTTGCCGTCGGACCGCGGCTCTGAGTCAGTTGATTGATACGGTACACCTTTTGCCATCGAACCACGGCTCTTGAGTCAGTTGGTACGGTACACCTTTTGCCGTCGGACCGCGGCTCTGAGTCAGTTGATTGATACGGTACACCTTTTGCCATCGGACCACGGCTCTTGAGTCAGCTGGTACGGTACACCTTTTGCCGTCGGACCCCGGCTCTTGAGTCAGTTGGTACGGTACACCTTTTGCCGTCGGACCCCGGCTCTGAGTCAGCTGGTACAGTACACCTTTTGCCGGCGGACCGCGGCTCTGAGTCAGCTGATACGGTACACCTTTTGCCGGCGGACCGCGGCTGAGTCAGCTGATACGGTACACCTTTTGGCGATCACTCGCATGGCATTCGTTAACGGCGGATGTAGCGCGTTTTAACCCGCGTTTGACCGGGGGGGGGGGGGCAAATATTGCCCCCTGACGAATTTTCGAATAGCTCAAAAACGAACAGCGCTATTCACGCGAAACTTGGGATACTTTCTCCTACATCAATGGTACGTCTTCCGTGCAAAAATGAAGCAGTTTCGTCGTTTTTTTAGATATAGCCAATTTATTGACGTCACTACACACGACTTTTACGAACAAATCAGCTAAATTTTAACACGCCGTACAAGGGCCATTTTTGGAGAAAAATGACCAAAAAAACGTCAAAAGATAGCAAATGACAAGAACTACAAAATGGCTATCTCAGATGTTTGAACATTTTGCTTTTTGACCCCACATTTTTTTTGTAACGAATGCCCTAAAAAAAACAAAAAACATCGGAATATATGTTGGAGAACCACATATGGACAATACCTAAACCAAATTTCAAAGCAATTTATTTATTTTTGACCGACTTATGACTCCCTAAGTATGAGTAACTCATGAAGTCATATTTTGATGTTTTCTTTTAGTGACCAGATACAGACAAATAAATGACCGCACTGTATTTCTGAGACAAAACTGGCCTAGAAACATGACTTTTGATTTAGATTTATCAATTTCAAAGTTTGATCATATGTGACCTGAACTTGACCTTAACTTGACACTAAATGCACTTAAATGAGGTCAGATGATACACTGACTCACTTTCGAATTATAAGTGTTAAATAGCCCATACAACATGTGTCGCATGACTTTCGAAAATCTTCTGCGCATAACTTGACCTTTTGTGACCTGACCTTGACCTTAGTTTTTGCCAATAATCTCACTTTAGCTCATACGGGATGTGTATTATGACTTTGGGAGCACTTTGGGTGATCATGGTCGCAATCAAAGGCTTTGGATGGAAAGTATGGCCCATAAACTAAAATGCCTCGATTGTGACCTTTGACCCGACCTTGACCTGATATGTGACCTCAATTCGAAAATTTCGAGTATGCTTTAGATGCGTCTCATTGACACTGGCGGATCCGGGGGGCAGCAGGGGCAAAATCCCCCACCCCCCATCCCAAGCTCGACAGGGGCGGCAATATAAATTAGCCCCCTCAAAATTCGCTGAAGCTAGCTATGAAAAATAGGTACTGCCTGCGAAAAAATAACTTCTTGCGAAAGAAAAAAATCTTGTTTTTGCCTCGTTCGTGTTTCCTCTATTTGGTAGCATTTTGGTAGCAGTATGGATAGGGAAAGTGGCGCGTCTGACGCTATTTTGGAGTGATTCACTACCAACGTAAGTTATAATTTTACACGCAGCGCGCGTCGCAGCCTTTGGTCTGCTGCTGCCTGCTGGGTGGCAGAGGAACGCGTGAGTGAATTTCCTTACATAGGTACCTATGTTGTGTGGAATACGTCTACTAGTATTAAAGGGACTGTCCCACCTTTGCGAAAGTTGTCGAATAACACTTAATTGTATGTATACATGTCAGGCGAGGTCAGCTGAACATGTTCGTGAATTTTTTTCCGAAAACAAAATTTTATCTTGGAAGATATTAAACTTTTAGTTTTAAGCGAAAAGTTGGGTTGGTGACGTCATATGATTTTTTTTAAAATTAGCATGGGAATCCTTTTGTGCTGCCAAATATATGGCACAATTTTTGTCGACATCTATTGCGCAGAAAAAGCGAACCACCCGGTGTCTAGATTGGCTTAGATTGCGAACCACCCGGGGATCGAGAAATGAAAGACGAAAATATTCCAAAGCTGACCTTAAAACAAGTCGACTATCATTACCAGTTGGGTAAAGAGGCGACGCTGTCGGTTTAGAGTCCCTATTCAAATACACATGGGCCTTATTTTTTACCGATGTCAAAATCAAACTCGAATATCTTTTTGATTAGATCATTGGTTGTTTTAACTGCTACCATACTTGATTTCAATGCCTAGCCATACAAATGGCTATCTCAACTCAAATATAATGTTAAGGTGGGATAGTCCCTTTAAGTAGGGTAATTAGGTTCAGTTAAA
>JAXIVJ010012680.1:7500-30000 GCA_036785665.1 Chirona hameri | reverse complement strand
CCTGTATTCAAAAATGGTTCTAAAAAGCTTCCAGACAACTACAGACCAATCTCATTATTAACACTTTGCTCTAAAATTCTGGAGAAGGTAGTGTGCGAGAGCCTGCTCCAAGCATGCCTTCCAGCACTGCCTTCTTCTCAGCACGGTTTTCTTCCTAAACGCTCCTGCCTGAGCAACTTGGCTTGTTTTTTGGAACACTGCTGGACCTCACTGACAAAGGGATTGCAAACTGACGCAATCTACACTGATTATTCTTCCGCCTTTACGAGTGTGAGCCATAGTCTACTTTTACACAAGCTCAAGTGCTCTTTTAACATCTCAGGTCTTGCGCTCAGCTGGCTTGAGTCTTACCTAAGCCAACGATCCCAGCGAGTCATTCTCGATGGGAAACATTCTGACTGGGCTCCGGTACTATCCGGGGTCCCGGAAGGCAGCATTTTAGGCCCAATTATGTTCACCTGTTACGTCGCTGACCTTCCTAATCACATCAAAACATCGTGCCTGTCTTATGCAGACGATATCAAAATTTTCAACCGAATCAGTTCCCCAGAGGACGCTCATTCCCTCCAGGCCGACTTAGACCGCCTCAGTTTGTGGTCCAAAACTTGGCGTTTGAAACTCAACCAGCTAAGTGCAAGACGATCACTTTTACCCTCGCTCATCACCTCATCTTGTATCGTACGTGCTGGACGGCCACAAGCTTGAGCGATGTGTGCGCGTGCGTGACCATGGCGTCATTTTAGACGCCAAGCTTACATTTGCGGACCACGTTGACGCCACAGTCGCTAAAGCTAACCGCATGCTTGGCCTGCTAATTAGAAGCATGCAGATGTCTGCTGGCACACAACAAACGCGCTTTGACCATGCCGCAGCCCTCGCCGCCTACAAGGCCCATGTAAGATCCATACTGGAATATGGTAGCGTAATCTGGTCAGGCGCTGCGGTCACCCATATGCGCCGGCTGGAGCGCCTTCAACACCGTTTCCTGATGTGGCTGGGATCTAAAACCCAAGCAGCGTGTCCACCACTTGATTACGTGTCATTGCTCGAGCTGTTTGGCTGCGCATCGGTCAGGTCGCGTTTCGTTCGGTCCGATCTAATGTTCATGCGCTCAGTATTCAGCGGCAACATAGACTGCCCTGATATTGTGGCAACGTTCCCGCTGTCAGCACCAAGTCGACGTACGCGGCGCCCCGAGCTCTTCCATGTACCTCGTGGAAGAGTTGACTCTGTAAAGAGGGGCTTCTTGATTCGTCTCCCGCATCTCTTTAACTCGCTCACACACAGCAGCCCTCAGACGGATTTATTTATGCCGTCTCGTACCCTTAGATCTGACATCACGAAGTTCGCTGATGTTCAGGGCACATACTTGAGTTAAGGTCGCTGCTGTGAGCTGTGTCCCGTGATCGGTCATTGGCTTTAAGTTGCACTTGTCTATTTTAGGTCTTTTGCCTGTACCAGCGCTATATCTACACGTTTATATTTACTTTTACCGGCGCTTTTATGTATTTGTCTATTTTTAGGTTTTTGCCTGTATCAGCGCTTTATTTACACGTTTGTTCCTACTTTCACTGGCGATTTTAATCGCCTTTTATGTATTTATTTTATGCTGCTGTATTTACTATGCAGTATAGTTGTGTTCTCTTATTGTATGTACCATGTGCACTCATGTAGTTTGTGAATGTTTTAATTTCCTGTTGCATGAGGCAGCATGACTGCAACCGTAAGTGGGCCCTGTGCCTGTGGTTGTTGACTCAATAAATAAATAAATAAATAAATAAATGAATAAAATTTAGAGTTGCAGGGGCGTGTTCAGGCACATGCAAGGGGGGGTGACTGGCTTGCTGATGACGATATGCCAGCAATTACGACGCAATAGACGGTTAGCTTATAATGTTATATGCACATATGAGGCCAGGAGAGGGAATAGTCATTTTTTTGCAGAGGCGCGCTCAGAAATTGAAGAAAGGGGGTCATATTATTGCAAAGAAACTAAGATGTATGGGGCTACAATGACATAACATACTGCTGTTTTCGGATGAAACACGCACCACAGGGTACTCTACGAACGATTATAAGATAATAGGCGAGTCCAGGTAGGGTAAAAAGAGGGGTAAGCAATCTGAATTGAAGTTGTAAGTGAAATAGTTACTGTTGATTAGTTAGTATCATAATAGCGGATAATATACTTATCAAAAGGTATTGCGCCTCCCTAGTTTGGATCCTGGATACGCCTATGATGAAGCACAGCATGCAAAAAGGAACTATCTACGATCAGTAACTTATTTATAGTGCTGGGTAGCAACTTGCCTGCGGTTAATATTTTTCCCCTATTTTACCTCCTTTTTCACCAACCTGGTGCCGCCTATGGCGAAAATATGATTTATAACTGTTTTGTCTAATGTCACAATAACATACCATTTCATTTTTTTTTTTAAACGTAAAATAGTTTTATTACGCATTTACCTCACCAGCATATTGAGTGGCCTGCACACGCCTATGATTTTTGAATTTTCAAAAGTCACCGCCATATATCAATTTCCAATTCAATCTTTATCGATTCCCATTGGTTGTGTTAAAATCGGTTGATAAACAAGACGGCTGTGTTGGATCACAAATACCACTAAAATTTGTAGTTTTTGCCCCCCTGTTGCCCCCCTATAAAAATTGGATTTTTTTATATTTTAGAAATGTAGATCGTGTTGAGGGGAACCAAATTCCGTTTCATTTTTGAAAATCGGACGGGTAGATCTCGAGATCTCGGGGGGGGGGGGCGGAATCCCCCCCCCCCTGTTACAAATAGGGGTAGCCAGGAGCCTGTTACAAATAGGGTTAGGTGAGGAAAAAATGAGGAATATTTGCCTCCAAATATCTCATTGTGTCATTTTACATGTTATTTTATACAGGGGCGTCGCCACCGGGGGAGGGGGGAGGCGCAAATTGACCATGCAGTCGTCGCGCCCTTAAGCCCCAACAAACAAACCCGTCAACCGAGTGACGATCAGGGCATGCTCTTCTCGGCTCTTCTGAATGCGTGCGTGCTAGTGATGTCATTCGGTAAGCAAAATGTTGGTATACCCAACAAATTGAAATACCGAATCGGTTATTGGTTAGTCGGAGAACAAATTGTAGGTATGTTTCGGTCAGGCAAGTCAGCGATATGCATCAGACCGGCCACCTTTTTTACAGGAAGTTCGGCATGTTCTGCAGGCATCCAGCTGGGAAATAAGAATGTCAAGCAATTCATTTGGATTCTGATCATCAATACTATTAATTATGATTGAGGTATTTCTTTCCCTAAACAAATGCACCTGCATATGCAAAGTAACGCTTGCGAACCTCTTACACCAATATTGAAACTCGGACAAAAATCGGTAATTTTCATGTTTGGAAAAATCGGTTTGGTTTTCGGTCAGCATAGCTACAATGAAATTGGTATCGGTTTGGTCAAGTTTCAGGAATTGTCTGAAAATGACATCACTAGTGCGTACCATAATGTTGATTGTTTACTTGAAAATATGGGCTTATGGGTTCGCTCCCCCCCCCCCCCCCCCCCACTTAAAATTTCGTGCGACGCGCCTGATTTTATATATATATATATATATATATATATATATATATATATATATATATATATATATATATATACCAGTAAGGCGCCGTAGTTGGCGATGAACGAGCGAGCGCGAAATAAATGTATGGTGAATTTCAACCCGATCGGGCAAGTAGTTCCTGAGATACAAAAAAGGTGCGCACGTGCTCACGTGCAGAGGCCATGACTTGTAGGTAGGCGGCGGCGGAAGGGTCCCTAACCACACACCAAATTTGAACACAATCGGCTCAGCCGTTCCTGAGATATAAAATAGGTGTGTGCACGTGCGCACGTGCAGAGGCACCCCACCCCTGACTGGAAAATTGGGAAATTGGCGGCTGAGGGGTCCCTAACCACACACCAAATTTGCACACAATCGGCTCAGCGGTTGCAGAGTTTTTGCGAGAAAACACTTTTTAACACCCCTCACGCCGCACGCGCCACGCGCAGTGGTAGTCACCCACATGAATCGGTACCGGTCTCAAACAGGGTAGGTTGGATGGGGCTGCTCAGCAAAGAAGGCAGCTTGTCAATCGGACGTGTGGTTGCAGAGATATGAGCCTCTCAAAAGCGTCGCCACGGGCCGGGCCAATGCTCATATTCATATTTTTCCCATATACCACGAAAAGACGAGCGAGCGCTTCGCGCTCGCTCGTAATAAAATATGCTATTCGCTTATAACTTTTGACTGAATAAAACTAGAATGGCACGGTAAACGTAATTTTGCTGTTATCATCAAGACAAGTTGAATGCTCTGCAGCTTGACCCCTTTCTGACATTTGATGACCTTGACCTTAAATTTCAAAGTTAGTATTTTGTTGTTGAAATTTTGAATCTTTTTTGGATACCCAAGCCAAATGTATTTCCTATTTTGACTTTATTATTGTTAATTGTAAAGAAGTGTCGTTCAAACAGAAAAAGATGGTTATTTGTCTTCAAATATGCAAGTTCGGTCATTTTATGTTTTTGTTTTGTGGAAGATGTTATTATCCAATAACTTTTGACTGAATAAAGATAAAAAAGGTAAAATGGACACCATTTTGTTATTTTCGTCAAGACGCGTTGAATAATATGCAGTATGACCTCTTTCTAACATTTGGTGACCTTCTAAGGTCAATGTCAATGTTCAAGGTTAGGTTTCCAATTGTGGCCTATGTGGCGATGTTATATATCTTAAAACGTGTCTTGTTGCGAGGAATTCGATTGTGCTTAAATAACGCCTGATCGTCAATGGCAACATTTAAATTCATTTTAATTTGAATGTCGAATAGTAACTTCATAACTTCATTATCGGTGTAAAGAAAGCCCGAAAATGTCCCAGTTTGCTTTATAATCATCAACGATCGCGCAATTATTTTAATACCAATGAATTCCTATCTTCGTGACAAGTTCAAAGATATATAACATCGCCGTGTATGTCACATTTGGAAAGGTGACCTTCCGCCCCATAAGTCCGCAAAGGAAAAACAATGGGGGGTACCTTTTAGGTCATATGGAGGCCCCCTGGGGCCCGGAAGGCCCCCAGTGAAATTATTTCCCAATCCCCATATTGGGAGGCTGGATCCGCCAGTGCTCATTGAGAGCATTCGAATGCCGCCTTGCACGTCTCGCTTCGATTATTGGTTCCGGAGATAACGAGGGGGCAATATTTGACCCTCCCGGTCAATGGCGTTCGGCTGAGACTCCGGCCAATCGCGGGTTAAAGGGAATAGGTCACCTTTAAAAAAGTCTTGAAATTTGGGCTGAGAAAAAAACGAATATGACATTTCTTTGGACAATAGATGGATATCCGTAAGAAATAGACATGTTTCTCTTTTCTCATTCATGGCCTTAAAAAATTAATGACAATGTATGACTTAATGCACATGGTAGCTTGGATATTTCAGCTACTGCACCGAATAATGGCGGACTTTAGGCATATATACGCAGGCTGCTTGTAAAGTAAACAACCGTTGTGAAGTTTCGCGGACCCGAAACAGAGTCTTATAAAAAGGGCTTACTAGTCCTTTGTCGAAATTACTCAGCGAAGTGAGGTAATTCTTTCACCACCACCCATTTTTCGATCTGCTCTACTAATCTGCTATCTCAGTTCAAAACCCCATGTTAAAGGCTATTTCCCTTTAAGACGACTGACGACTCAAGACTAAGACACAAGACATTGACGCTAATAGTCAATACTGACTGATGCGTCGTCAAAGGGAATGTTTCACCCTTGTATTGGTTTTGAACTGAGATAGCCATTATCTTTGACCGATATTGAAATGTTGAAAATACTGAGGTAATTTTCCTCTAAACTTAGCCGCGTTTAAGCAATTTAATTTATAATTTGCAAAATGGGATCTAAGCTAGTGCCGCCGCTGATTGGCTGACAGCCACTTTGTCAGCCAATCCCACTTTGTCAGCCAATCAGCGGTGGTATATAGCTCAATAATGACTTCATCCCAAATTTAAAACCTTAATTTATATAAAGTTAAATGATTTTTCGAGAGAGAAGAATATCACCATTGTTTTCAGCAGCATAAGACTTCATATTTTCGACTACAACCAGCGTATGTTTGACAACTTTCAGAAAGAGGAAACATTCCCTTTAATTAAAACAGAAAACAAACCTTTTGGCGATCCATTGTGCGACATCGGTGATTCATCCGGTCATCTTCCATTGGCTGGGGGGGGGGGGGGGTCGCCCCCTGGTTATCTTCCGAGCCAATGATCGCAGCGAGACGTGCAAGGCGGCATTTGAAAGCTCTCAATGAGACGAATCTAAAGCATACTCAAAAGTTGCAAATTGAAGTCACATGTTAGGTCACGGTCAGGGCAAAGGTCAAAATCGAGGTATTTGAGTCTATGGACCTGCCATGTGCATGGATCCCAGGGAAGGATCTATGACCCCAGTGGATCCCACGGGAAAATTACAATGTTTGATCTATGGTCCCGTGGATCCCATGACAAAAATATAAGGTTGGATCCATGATCTCAGTGTATCCCACGGCAAAAATATAAGGTTGGTTCCATGATCCCAGTGGATTCCACGACATAATTCAAGCATGTTTTAAGGATACCATTGGATCCCATGGTAAAACCGCAATGCATTCATGACCCATGAGCCAACATTGATTACAATCTTGAATCACATCTGACATCAGTCTCTCAAAAGTTAACGTCCTTCCTTAATTCATAATAGTATTAAATGTCAGGAAATGTCGGGAGTTAGGATAGGTCCGGTTATCATAAGTTTACCCTATAACAATAACATTGACATCAACATGTTGCCTCAGAACCTCACAATAACGTTTTTTTCAAGTTAGTTCTGAAATTATGCACAAATATGAACAAAAAGTAGAGTTGACCTGTACTATTTTCTAAATAATTGCCCGCATTGCATTGCCGTCTACATTTTTATTTTACCAAAACCAACCAATCCCATTTCATGCTGATCCCATTCCAGGCCTTTTCAACTCACTGTTTCACATCAACATCGTAAGAATAGGGCCCAATTGATGGTTTGTATTATCAAATCGAAATCACCGACACCTTTAGAAGAAATATGTTCCGGTATCTTCCGTTAAAAAATAACACATGCACCGATATATTGATATTCCCACTCACATGAGAACAATGTAAACTTGTCTTCCGGCTCTCACCAAGGCCATACATATAAGGTAGAACCGTCCCTACTACGCAGTATCTGCCATGACGTCACCGAGGGCATACTTATTATCTGGCATAGGAAGCTAAATATATGAAACACTAATTCGCAAGTGACATACATGTAAAGTAGTAAGTACATCATTAATAATGTATGTTAAACGGTATCAAGTCGCATATTAATGACAAGGAAACTCACAGGGATCCAAAAAGTAATGCCCAGGTGACGTCACCGGGGGAATTTATTGGAACAGCTTATAGGCATTGGGATGACAACGGGCGGCCGGCTTACAAAGCCACGAGAGATCAAATCACCAGTAAGGCGCCGTAGTTGGCGATGAACGAGCGAGCGCGAAGGAAATGTATGGGGAATTTCAACTTGATCGGGGAAGTAGTTTCTGAGATACAAAAAAAGGTGCGCACGTGCAGAGGCACCCACCTTTGATTCGTGGGAAAGTGGCGGCTGAGAGGTCCCTAACCACACATCAAATTCGAACACAATCGGCTCAGCCATTCCTGTGATATAGAACAGGGGTGTGCACGTGCGCACGTGCAGAGGCACCCCACCCCTGACTTGTGGAAAATTGGCGGCTGAGGGGGCCATAACCACGCACCAAATGTGCACAGAATCGGCTCAGCCGTTCCTGTGATATAGAACAGGGGTGTGCACGTGCGCACGTGCAGAGGCACCCCACCCCTGACTTGTGGAAAATTGGCGGCTGAGGGGGCCATAACCACGCACCAAATGTGCACAGAATCGGCTCAGCCGATTCAGAGTTTTTGCAAGAAAACACCTTTCGACCCGACCCGACCCGGGCCGGGCCGGGCCCCTCATAATCAGATTTTTCCAATATACCACGAAAGGACGAGCGAGCGCTTCGCGCTCGCTCGTAATGACACAGTTGCACCAAATAAATGTTGAAAAATTGCTACCATATTAAGAACTTCTATTTGGCAGTTAATTTTCCTTTGATACCACGAAATATTTTTTACCTAGAAAATTCATATCTCATTTTTCTTCTTAGAAGACATGTGAAATAATGATCCGTTGGATATAACCTGACTACTGGTACTGACTGACGAGTGACGACTTGACGAGTGACGATTTTCTTGTTGAGTCACAAGCAGAAACGTTCAACATAGTACCTGCGGCTCAGTGGCGGATCCAGGATTTTCTAAGACTAGGGGCTTCAGGCTTCAGGCCCGAGGGCGGCATATTTCCTCGGTGACAGGGGCGGGCATGGCCCAGAGGGGCGCCAATATGTAAATTAAACGGGTCAAATATGCCTCTTCCTTAACCCGTCCTTGGCTGGGTTGAGTGGGGTCGTTTTTGCCCCTTGACGAACTTTCGCAATAGCTCAAAACCGTATATCACTATCGACGTGAAACTTAAGGTATTTAGCTTTAGGTATTTTGAAACTTCTGCTACATCAATTTGCAAAAATGAAGAAATTTCGTCGACATTTTTTCGAAATAATGACTCATTACACACGACTTTAGTGACTCACTACACACGAGTTTGACACTGAAACAAAAACAAAAATCAGCTAAACTTTAGCAGGCCCTACAAATGCCATATGTGAAGCAAAATGCAATAGAAAAACGCCAAAAGATAGCAAATGGCTATAGCTACAAAACGGCTATCTCTGATTTGTGAACATTTTGGTTTTAGCCCCAAAAATAACATATTTTTTTAATGCACTCAATAAACATTTCCAAATATTAATAAAAAAACGAAGATATGTTGAAGAAGCACATGTGGACAATACCCAAACCAAATGTAAAGGCAATGTCTTTATTTTTGACTAACTTATCGCTCCCAAGTATGAGTAACTCATGACGTCATATTTTGATTTTGCGTGTTTTGGATTTTAGTGACCAGATACACACAAATAAATGGCAGCACTTTATTTCTGAGACAAAACTGGTTTAGAAACATGCCTTTTCTATTAATATTTATCAATTTCAAATTTTGACCTTATTTGACCTGACCTTGACCTTATATGGTATCAGGTTGTGAAAATGACTGCTACTATCGAATTATACGTGTAATGAAACATGTGTCGCATGGCTTTTGTAGACCTGTGACCTTTTGTGACCTGACCTTGACCTTGACTTTGCTTACAGTTTCACTTTTGCTTATGCGGGATATGTGTTATACCTCTGAGAGCACTGCGTGCTCGCATAACACTGGTGCGATAATAGTCGCAATCTAAGGCTTTGGATGGAAAGCATGCCCCAAAAACTCAAATATATAATTGTTTACCTTTGACCTGACCGTGACATGACATGTGACCTTATTTTGAAAATGTCGTGTATGCTTTGGATGCGTCTCATTGAGAGCTTTCGATTGTCGCTTGGTTCGGAAGATAACCAGGGGGCGAAAAACGCCATTGGCTGCCCCCCCCCCCCCCCGCTAATGGCGTTCGGCTGAGACCCCAGCCAATGCCGGGTTAACCCCCCTCCCGCTCCCCCTGGAGGGGGGGCAGAATCTGTCCCTCCCGGATTTTCTTAATAACTTGAAAACTATGATAAATATCGACGGGAAACGTTCCGTACCTTATGTTGCATCCATTTTGCGTCTTTTCTCAACATGTCATTATAATTGGTGAAGTAGTTTGGGAAATAATGACGTTTTATTGACGTCAGGTCATGCCATTTTTGGTGGGACAACGATAAATGTTTGAAAAGCCGTAGACAATCGAGTTGTAAAGCAAATTGGAAATAAAAAACGTCAAATGAAAACAACTGGCATTCTTTTCAAAATGGCTATCTTGATTTGCATTTTTTTATTTATAGCTTTTGACCCAAAAATAAAACCAACGGAGTTGTTTAAAGACATAAAGACATAAAATAAAAGTGCAACAAAGAGCCTCTTGGGCCCATCCGAGGTTGCACCCCCCCCCCCCCCCCCCTCCACCAGTCTCGCCCCTTCAAATCACCTTACTCTACCTGCATAAAAGAAGGCTAATCCCACGAGTATTTATGAACTAATCCCTTCTCTGTAAAGTATTTATCTAATCTAGTTTTGAAGGAAGCAAGTGTCACTGCATCAGCGACATCCCCTGGTAGCATTTTCCAATGTCCTACAACCCTTCTACTGAAAAATGACTGTCGTAGCCTAGTCCTACTTTGTTTCATAATGAGTTTATGCTGATGACCTCTACCTCGATTTTCCCTATTGAACTCAAACATACCCTTTAAATATCCAGAATGCTGACTATTTACAAATTTGAAGACTTCAATTAGATCTCCTCTTAGCCTTCTATATCTAAGTGAAAACATACCCAATTTCTTTAATCTATCTTCATAAGGTAAACTACCAAGACAATTAACCATTTTTGTTGCCCTTTTTTGAACTCTTTCTAACAACCAGCAATCTTTCTCATATGTTGGAGACCAGGCTTGTACACAATACTCCAAATGTGGTCTAACGTATGCACAATACAGTTTTGTTATTACCTTTTCACTCTTGTAGGAAACATTTCTGTTAATGGCCCCTAGCATTCTAAGTGCCTTTTTCCTAGCTTCTACAACCTGGTATGACGCTGATAGTCTATTGTTTACCACGACACCTAAATCTCTTTCCTTTTCAATCTGCTCCATTTTCTGCCCACCCATTTCATACCTATGTTTACTGCTAACCCGTCCAGCGTGCATAATCTTACATTTACTCAAATTGAATTTCATCTGCCATGCTTCAGACCACTCAACTAGCTTGTCCAGATCTGATTGAAAAACATCCTGATCATGTTTTCCTCTAATAATCCTGACAACTTTTAGATCGTCTGCAAATTTCAAGACTTTGCTGTCTATACTGTTCTCAATTGCATTCACAAATATTATAAAAAGCAATGGGCCCAGGACTGAGCCCTGTGGAACCCCACTGAGAACCTCCTTCCATTGTGATTGGCACCCATTCAATATAACCCTTTGCTGGCGTCCTGAAAGCCACGTTTCTATCCAATCCAGAATCTTGCCCCTGATCCCATGAATTTTAAGTTGCAACCCCAGTCTTGTATGGGGGACTTTGTCAAATGCTTTACTGAAATCAAGAAAAGCTACATCTAGCTGTTTACCCTGATCAAAGCTATCTGTTGCAACATCCAAAAACTCCAGAAGATTAGTTAAACAAGAACGGCCCTTCCTAAAGCCATGCTGCGTATCCTTGATGAGTTCATTTTGCTCCAAGAATTCAACAATCTTATCTTTGATGATTGATTCAAGCACCTTGCAGACTAATGAGGTCAGACTAACCGGTCTATAGTTTTCCTCTTTACTTCTATCTCCCTTTTTATGAATAGGAACAACATTTGCTCTTTTCCAATCAAGTGGAATTTTACTATCTGCGAGTGATTTAGAAAATATTATGGCTAATGGAACCGACAACTCCCTTTCAGATTCTCTTAAAAGTCTAGCATGGATTTCATCAGGTCCTTCTGCCTTGTTAGGCCTTACTTTCTTTAGATATTCTAGAACAAGTTCACTACTTATGCCACCTAGCTCTCCTAGCTCAGGCTGAAGTGCTGCAATACTACTCTGGTCCTCGATAGTAAAGGCAGATTGAAACTGATCATTAAGCACTTCAACCATTTCACTGACCTTGCTAACTAACACATCATCTACCTTAAATGGACCTATATTTTTGGAAACTGTACTGAACTTATAAAAACTGAAGAACTTCTTACTATCTGCATTACAATGTCTAGCTAAATCAAGTTCCTTTGCCCTTTTAGCTGCTCTGACCTTTTTCTTAACTGAATTTCTTGCATTCTGGTAGGCCTTCTGATTTATATCTAGTGAAGATCCTTTCAAAATGCCAAATGCACTTCTTTTAGCTTGTATAGCACTCCTTACCTCTGGGGTAAGCCAAACTGGTTTTTTCTTGGTTCTGTTACGTTTGTGCCTGAGGGGTATATGCCGATTCTGAATTTGGCTTAATCTAGCTTTGAAAACATTCCAGGCCTCACATGCATCTAAACCTGCCAACTCAACGTTCCATTTTATCTGTGCGAGGTCATTTCTAATACCATCAAAATCAGCCCGGCTGAAGTTTGGAACCATAATAAGGTTATCTTTGGGCCTCATTTCTGATGAGATATTGAATTTAACCATATTGTGATCACTGGTTCCTAGACCTGCACAAATACTTATGTCACTAACTAGATCACTGTTGTCTGAGAATACAAGGTCTAGAATGGAGCAATGTCTGGTTGGCTCTGTTACAAACTGATGCATGAAAAGCTCCTTCAAAGATTTGCCTATACAACCTACACTCATTTGTTTCCTCTGCTATACTTTCGTATCCTCTTAAGTTAAAATCTCCCATAATAAGACACTGAGCCCGAAAGTTCCTACGTATTTCCTCACAAATATCTTGGTCTGTTTCAGCTTGGGAGTTCCTTGGAAGATTCCCTGGTCTGTAAAATGCACCTATCCTCAACCTTCCTCTGTTTCCTGTACCAATTTTAATGTCAAGCCAGATTGATTCTACTTCTTTTACTTTACTAGAATTATCAACTCTAGTAGTGCAGTACAAGCTATTTACATATACAAACACTCCGCCCCCCTGCCGTGATTCTCTGCAGTATGAGAACATGTTATACCCTTGTAACTCGAAATCCTGTAGCCTATCCCTATTATACCCCTCACTAACCCATGTCTCGGTTACACAAATGATATCAGGCTTTTCAAGGGCAACATAACACTCAAACTCATCAAATTTAGACCTAATACTTTGGGCATTCAGCAACACACATGTGATCTTATACTTTGAGCTGACTCCACTAATTCTGAGGGAATTATGATCTACTGTCCTATTCTGACATGAACTTCTACCAATGCTTACTTCCTGATGCCCTAGTAAAAGCGTCCCTGAACCCCCCCCCCCCCCCCCCTCCTCCCTCCTACCTAGTTTCCCTGAATGACACTTCTGTAGGCATCTCCCAAAGCCCTTGCCCCCTCATCCGATAAGTGAAGCCCATCCTTCATATAGTACCTACGCCACTCATAGAACTGATCCCATAAGTCTACATAACTAAGCCCCATAGCTGAACATAAGTTCTGAACTGAGCTGTTCACAGACAGAGCTCTCGAGTACCACTCCTCACTGGCTCCACAGCGAGGGAGGATGCCAGTCACAATGACTGGTTTCCTGGACTCCTTCAACCTCTGCAGCAGGCTCCGGTACTCCGCTACTATTCTCACACTCTGCCTAGGTCCTATGTCGTTCACCCCCACCTGTAGTATAACTGTCTCCGGGCTACTCCTACCAAGTTCTGCCTCAATGACAGGGCCCATATCAACTACTCTTGCTCCTGGTTTGACTATACATCTGTCCCTCTTCCCACAGAATGTTCGCCTTTAGGGCCTTACCCTTGAGTCCCCAACCACTAAATGCTGAATCTTTCCCTGTCACTTTCAGCTGCTGACTCTAACGCACTGAACCTATTTGCTATTGTAACCTGCGGATGTTCTCTGGGGCTGTACTGCCTGACTCTACCCTGAACTTTTGTCCATCCCTCCTGATCCCCTTCCCTCTTCCTCCTCCAGATTCTGCTACCACCCTCCATTACCCAGCACCCCTCCTCATCCTTACTGTCTGTGGCCCTAGCATAACTTTCCACAATGTTGAGTCTCCAGAAACGTGACCCTCCAACACACTTCCAAACCCCAGCCGCACTATCCACCTTTGCCTTATCCTCCTCCCTTATGCCCCTATCAGAACTACCACTGGTCCCTGATCCTGTAGGCTCCTTTTCTGACCCCCTAACCACGATCTGCGCATACGTTCCTTGGTCAGGAGCTACACCCTCCTGCGGCTCATCTCTACACCTACACTTACTTAACTGCGCCTCAAGCTCTGCTACCCTAGCCTGGAGGGCCTCTAGCTCTGCTACCTTGGCCTGCATCCTAGTCATGCTCATTTGAATACACTAGTAACTTAGGTATATAACTTAGGTACTATGCACTTTTCAATACTTTACTAACTTAACTTAACTTTTTTTTTGTTTTTTGTTTGTTTTTTTCTTCTTCTAAACCTTAACTAGATCTAAGTAAAGCTAGTGACACAAATCAGCTATGAGTGCACCTAATACTAGACTAAATATCTAATCCTTAAATAAACTGAATACTAAATACACATTAATTATCCCTAATTTTCTAAAAATATCTACTTATCCAACCCTGCAACTAATAACACAAAAATAAGACTAAGACAATTTTGGCGCACACAAGCTAGAATGAAAAGTCCTTTAAAAAGCAAGTAAGAGGTAACAGCTAACTATGAATGCTTAAAAATAATACCTAAACGATCCACAAAACTAAATATCTAATCCTTATATCTAAATATAATGTGGTTCCTCAAAAAATACACAAAACAACAGAGCTATCCAACAGCTACTTAGCTTGTCTAAAGCGGGGTTCACATATGGACCCCGTTTAGGAATAATTCTACCAAATCTAAATTTTCGAAGATATGAAAAAAACGTAATGTTTATTGGATAACGAAGTATGAACGATACCCACACCAAATTGCAAAGTAAAATCTTTATTTTTGACACTTATGGCTCCCAAGTATTATTAACTCATGACGTTTTTTATATTGCATTTTATGGCTTTTAATTACCAGATACGGGCAAATCAATGACACCACTGTATTTATTAGACAAAACTGATCTAGAAACATGGCTTGATTTATATTAATCAATTTCAAATGTTGACCTTATGCTACCTGGCCGTGACCTGAGCTTCACCTAAGGGCCATTGTTTCGGGTCAGGGTGCGAATATGGCTACTATTATCAAATTATACGTGTAAAATAGCCCATAAAACATGTGTCGCATGACTTTCGTAGACCTTTTGCCAATAGTTACATTTTCTGATCTGCCCTTGACCTTTGCTTACAAACTCAATTTCCCTTATGCGGAAGATGTATTATGCCTCTGAGAGCACTTTGTGCCCTAATAGTCTTAACCCGCGCACTGCAGGGGGTTTGCGCCGAACACGAACTGCAGGGGGTTGATTTCCGCCCCCCCCCCCCCGTAAGATCTCGAAAACTACGCAACGTAGGGACAAGCGGAAAACGGTGTTTGATAGCTTGATACAAGTTCTATCGAAAGTATTTCAGTATTTGTTTAGGTCAGGTCAAAATTGAGGTCACCAGAGGTCATCGAAGTTCAAATTGTCTTTGTTCAAACTATGCTAGCTAGAAACAAACGGAAAACAGCGATCTCCAGCCATTGAAATTTGCAATCGACAAGGTGTCCTCAAATTTGATCTCAGGTCAATATTTGAGGCTCCAGAGGTCAAAAAGGGGGGAAAATGCTGCTTTTTTGCAAAACCGTTTTTCGCTAATACCTTTTTACCTAATAAAGATAACTAAAGAACTGTTCACGCCATTGTGTTTGCCTCGTCAAGGCGCTTTGACTGATATACATGGTATTGGTGTCCGTGTTAGGTCAATTTCAAAATTTTACTTCACAATTTTACTTTTTACAATTACACTTATTTTTTTACAATTTTACTTCAGACTTTGACCTGAGGTCAAGACCCAAGTAGGTCGTGTTGCATATATGGAAACGTGTCTCGACGAGACAAACACATTGCTGTCGGTTTTACTTCTCTATCTTCATTATGTCTCGAGTTATTGACAAAAAAAAAGTGATGGTAACCTCAGATGACCTCAAATGACCCCATAGTGGTCACTGAACAAAACTTACACTTGGATCATCAATAATAGCATATAATAACATGATACAGAAGTAATTGGACTAATGCCATGCATATCCTTGAAATAGGAAGCATTTGAATATTTCCCCATTGACTTATTATAGGGAGGTCACGAAATTGAACTGAGCTTAGGTCACCGATATCAAAATTCCGAGATAAACGAATTGTAAGTACTTATGCCTTTATGACACCCTGTAAGTTTCAAACTGATCGGTGAGAAACTCTGGCTTTGGCACAACTGCAAACGTTTTTGGAGGTGGGGTCACTTGACCTGGTCTGGTGACCTGACCTGAGATGACCCGAGGTTCTTTTTTTCAAAGTGTGACCAATTGATGTCCTAACAGGTGTGCCAAAACTCGGCGGCGCGCAGCGCCCCTCTTTTCGCTATCTGCGAAAAACCTGAGGGGGGGGGGGCGGAAATCACCCCCCCCCCCCCCCCCTACAGTGCGGGGGTTAACAAAAGGCTTTGAATGGAAAGTATAACAAATCAACCCAAATACCTCGATTTTGACATTTCACCTGACCGTGACCTGACATGTGACCTTATTTTGAACATCATTTCACGCATGATTTACATGCGTCTCATTGAGAGCTTTCGATTGCCCCCTTGCGCGTCTCGCTGCGGTTATTGGTTCGGAAGATACGAGGGGGCAGAATATGCCCCCCCCCCAGCGGGGCGCGTTCGGCTGAATACCCCAGCGGGGCGCGGGACCCTTCTGCAAGTCTGGTGGTATGATCGGAAGGTCTGACTGCGGTATACGTAGGTTCACATGATTCACAAGATTCACATGATTTTTGTTTTCTCCGGGCTAACTACATGTAGTCCGGAGAAGCAAGACAAATATATTGTCGCAACATCGGGAAACTTAGTTGCATACGTGGATAAACAAGGAGCAAAATCTTTGTTACGACAGTTGAGTCGTTCTTATTGGGTCGCGCCAATCTAAGGGAATTATACAACGTTTTCAGCGTCGGTCACCGATTTTTACGACATTTGGTCACAAGGGTCGAATCGAGCCTCTTGTTTTCCCAAATCAGGTCCATTTTGACCTTACGGGTCTCCTTCAATGTAAAATGCAATGTCAAAGGACGGGGGATGCTGTAGCGCCCAACGTTTGCGTCCGATTGCAACAAAAATGGTCTCAAACGATGCCCGTGCCCATTTCCAGGATGACAAGCATTCTTAGAGTTGTTCCCCGTGACCTTCAAGGTCAAAGGACGGGGAACGCTGTAGCGCCCCACTTTGGGCGCTAACTTGAAGGTCACGGGGCATAACTCTAAGAATGCTTGTCATTCTGGAAATGGGCACGGGGAATCGTTTGAGACCATTTTTGCCGCGATTGGACGGTAGCTTTGGGCGCTACAGCATTCCCGTCCTTTGACCCTGAATTTGACATTGAAGGTCACGGGCTTGACCTTGAAGGCCACGGGGCACAATTCTGAACATTATTGTCATCTTGGTACTGGGCATATTCAAATATTCAAATATAGGAAATATTAAAATGCTTCCTATTCCAAGGATACGCAAGATATCAGTATAATTCCTTCTGGATCATGTTATTATAGGCCATTCTTGATGACCTAGGTGCTATTTTTGTTCAGTGACCCCTACATGGTCAGCCGAGGTCATCCGAGGTTACCAACAGTTGTATGCCAATAACTCTTGACATAATGACGATAAAGAAGTGAAGCTGACATCATTGTGTTTGTCTCGTCGAGACACGTCTTTCCATATACAACATGGCCTACTTTGGTCACCACTTTATCTTGACCTGAGGTTAAAAAAAATTAGGTTGACCTAACGTGGTCAACACTGATATGAGTGGAAGCGCCTTTACGAGACAAACACGATGACATCAAAATTATTGCCTTGTCCTTATTAGGTAAAAAGCTATTCGAGAAAAACTGTTTTGTAAACATAAAAAAATAAACATTTGATGAGCTCTGGAGCCTAAACTATTGACCTGAGCTGAAATATTAGGACACTTTGTCGTTTGCATGTTTCAAGAGCTTTCCATTGCTGTTTTCCGTTTGTTCCTAGCTATCATAGTTCCTGCGATATCTGGGGGTTTCTGGAGCGAAGTCCTAAAACTGGAAAATTTGACCTTTGCCTCTGGTGACCTCAATATTGGCTTTAGGAAAACAAAATATCTGAAGTACTTTCGAATGTGCTCGTCGAGAGCTTTCGGATGCCTTTTTGCGTCTTTCTAGCCCTTTTAGTTTTCGAGTTAGAGGGGGAGGGAGTGTCTAAACACTCCCCCCCCCCGGCACGGCGAAAGTGGCGCCAAGCACCGGCACAGCGCGGGTTAATGTCAGGTCACATAAGGTCAAAATTTGAAATTGGTTAATATAAATTAAAAGGTATGATTCTAGACCAGTTTTTCCTCAGAAATACAGTGGTAGTATTTATTTGTCCATATCTGGTCAGTAAAAAACAAAAAACGCGACTTAAAAAAATACGTCATGAATCACTCATATTAACCCGCGCGGCGCTGGGGTCTCCATCCGAACGTGCGGTGCTGGGGGGTAAATTTTACCCCCCTCGTATCTTCCGAACCAATAACCGCAGCGAGACGCGCAAGGCGGCGATCGAAAGCTCTCAGTGAGAAGAATCTAACACATGCCCGAAATTATTAACATAGGTCACATGTCAGGTCACAGTCAGGTCAAGTGTCAAAATTTAAGTATATGGGTTTTTGGGCTATACTTTCCATCCAAAGCCTTGTATTGCAACTAATATCTCACAAAGTGCTCCCAAATGTATAATGCATCTCCCGCATAAGTAAAAGTGAAATTTTAAGCAAAGGTCAAGGTCAGGTCACAAAAGGTCACAGGTCTATGAAAGCCATGCGACACATGTATGGGTTATTTTACACGTATAATTCGATATAAGCAGCCATTTTCACAGCCTGACACCATATAATCGCCCTCAGGTCAAGGTCAGGTCACAATAAGGTCAAACTTTGAAATTGATTAATCTAAATAAAAATTGCATGTTTCTAGACTAGTTTTGTCTTCGAAATACAGTGGTGGCATTTGTTTGTCTGTATCTGGTCAGTAAAAGCCAAAAAAACTCAATTAAAAAAATGACGTCATGAGTTACTTATTCTTAGAGAGCCATAAGTCCGTCAAAAATAAAGTATTTGCTTTGAAATTTGGTTTGAACATCGTTCATACTCGGTTCTCTAATATATCTTCCGGTTTTTTGAAAATCTTCAAACAAAAAACGTTTGTGGAAATTTTCCCCAAAAAATCAGTTTGTTGCATTTTTTGGGGTCAAAAACCCAAAATATTTAACATCTGAGATAGCCATGTTAAAGACAATGTTATTTCCTTTCTTTTCACGCCTTTTATTTGCAATTTGCATCATCACGCTATTTTCTACGATTTGTCAAACATTTAACGTTTTTTCACCAAAAATGACATGACATGACGTCACTAAAACGTCATTATCTCCTCAAAATTCTCACGAATTTCAACAAAATTGTAACACAAGATGTAGAATTGATGCACCATAAGGTACTGCAAGTTTCACTTCGATATCTGTCATAGTTTGCAAGTTATGGAGAATATCCGGGAGGGGGGGTAAAATTTACCCCTCCAGCGCCGCGCGGGTTAAGAGAGCCATTAGTCATGAACAAATAAGGATATTGCTTTGAAATTCGGTGTGGGTATCGCCCATACTTGGTTGTCGAATAGGTTGTCCAATATACAATCCGTTTTTTGAATATCTTGTTTTTTTTTGCAATCGCAAAGTCAGTTGATTCAACCAGTTCGAATGGAATGGCGTGAAAAATAAGCGAAAAATAAGCACCGACAGAGTCCCGCCTCCCCCCGCCACAAAAAAACAACGATGGAGGGGCGTGTATGCGCTCCCTCCCTAAGCTCTCGGGAACCACGCGACGTATCGGAAAGGCTTAGAACGCTGTAAATGGCTTGTAACAAGCTGTTACGAAGATACGAAGTCACTTTTTAGTTCATATCAATATTAGGCCACTACAGGGCACCAACGGTCAAAGTTTTGTAATATACGCCGTTATTTACAAAACCGTTTTTTTATCTAGAAAACCAAAACGATTCGGGGTTAAAACCCTTTGAACGATAATTGCATTTGGTGTCCCGAGCATAACATATTAGACCGCAGGTCAGACGTTGGGTCAGAAGAGGTCATTGAGCTTGAAACATTCAAAAACGGTGACCTGGTTATATGGAGGTAATATGATAAAGTGATGCATGATAAAATGATGCATGAAAGCATGATAAAGTGATGTGGTTTCACCACTGTGTTCGCGTCTTCGAGACGTGGCGAATGGTGTACAACGTGAACTACTCATATTATAAATAGACTTGACCTGAGTTCAGGTGATCACTAGGAAACTGTTCAGGTCATGAGTTCAGGTTAAGGTGGCATTTTAAATCAATCGAAGCGTCTCGACAAACCAAAAACAATGAGAAAATCCTGCTCTTTTATCTATAATCCGCCCCTGTAGCTCAGTTGGGAGAGCGCTGGGATTTTGACCTCACCCGGTAGTGGCGGCCCGGGTTCAAATTGCTTCGGCGCTCGCTATTTGCCCCTGACTGGGATAGCCTGCGGCTGGTGGCAGCGGTCGCACTCAAGGTCAGGTGACGTCAGAGGGCGGGCGGACCGTGTCCAGGTATGTCGGACACGTACAACTTTCGCTTCGAAATGCTGCCGGACGCCAGGAATTGCTTGATCGGATGGTGGGGTCAGGGCCTGTGCAACAAGCTATGCTTAGCGCGGGGCCTGACCTCGGAAATCCATCCATTCAAAAACATTCGGACCAAATGTTTTTTTTTTAAACATCTGAATAAGGTAATTGTAGAAAAAATAAACATCACCCAGGATGCCCAAAGTTGACCTTATATGGGTCGCCGGTTTGATCGTGATGTTGATGCCATGATTAACACTCATGTTGTAAAAGAATATTGACTTAGGAAAAGTCAGTATACTGGGAAATGGGCTTGAAAACTTCGAAGGGCTCACATCCTCACATTCTGGGTAATTGCTCAACCCCTTGATGTTGTTTATCTTATTTGGTTATTTTGAAATAAAGTAGAAACAAACGTACACAAAATGAAATAATAGGATCGGTACAAAAGTCCAAAAAGACTTAAATCACGGCACCTCTCCTTACATAAACATGGGACAAATGACACGGCCGGCGGAATCAAGGTACGACCCCTTGGCGTTTCGTCCTTAATTGAGCTAGAGCTTCGATTAAAAACGGAGCGTGTTGCTTGTCACGAGAGGAAGCCGTTGATACCCGATGTTAAGGTCCTGTGTCATTAGGTGATCTCTGAGGTCTTGTCAATGACCCGGAAGTCATCAAAATCGTAAATGCGTAGAAATTTAATTTAATCGAGCTAGAATCGCGAATGAGCATATCATTATGCAAAATGGATGCCAAATTTGAAATCAGCGTCACACGATGTCCTAGAAGCTATCAGATTCCAAAAAGGTAGTTGAAGTTTAGTGACCTCGGTTGACCTGTGAAAGTGCATGACCCCAGTGGAACATAGAATAATGTAAAATTGAAGCCAAATTTGAAATCAGAGTCACACAATGTCTTAGAAACTGCCAAGAGGCCAAAAACGGCATCAGGTCATCGTAGGTCAGTGACCTCACAAACACTAGGAAAACTGCACAAGTTACAAGCACTGATACTACGGGACGCCAGTTGCGCTGGCATGACCTTGAGAAACAGGTCATAGGTCATGGGTCATGGAGGATAGAAGTTTTTCAGAGTATAGTTATTATTGTTAAAAAGTAGGGTACTGAAAGTTTCATCGTTTCATCGGTTGATAAATACGCGAATTATTTCCGAAAAAACCGAGGTGGTGGTGGGCATCCCCCCCCCCCCCCCCCCCCCCCCCCTCCCCCCCCCCTGTACTGCGAGAGTTAATCGTTCGCAGCGCCAGCCGCCGCCCTACACGGTTCGTTGGAAAGGTCCGGAGAGGTCAAACTACGGGAGATTCACCATTCGAAAGCTGAGCTCACGCGAAATCCAGCGATGTAAATTTGTCAAAAATCCATCGAGCGCCTTTTTTTTATCGACATTTTGTCCGAATTCGCGCCCCTCTCATTTGGCCAGGGCTATTGCGTAGGGTAGTCGAACATTGCAGACCAATGACGTGTCTACCAATTTCGTCATGCTCTACACGACAAGGTCTCATAAAATGCAAAGCCATTGGATGGTTTGGTTGGTTGCAACGGCTGCATCAAAGCCAAGCGCTCCCGGTGTCGTTACTAGGCGCACTACCCGCCCGCGCTACCGCGCTACTGTCGTTACTACCCGCCCGCGCCTAACGCGCAGAATCGCCCCTCGCGACACGCGAGCTGAGCACTGCGCGCGCCGCCGACCCGGCTTACGGGGCGGGCTCTCGGCCAGTCACGGACAAACGATGCATCGCATGTTGAAAACCCCTAGCTCTATCCACTAGCCCCAGCTATCCAAGGAGATCGTGACAAATTTCCAGCCACCTCCGATTGCTACAAATGGTACTTTCGGACAA
>JAXIVJ010012680.1:0-2500 GCA_036785665.1 Chirona hameri | reverse complement strand
GAAAGGAAATATCATTCTTTTCCAAATGGCTATCTCGGGTTTGCGAATATTCACAGAATTTTCCACAAAAATCAATTTTTTCAGCTTGGAAGATATTACTCAATCCAAGAATTGACGATACTGAAAACCAAATTTAAGTACTGAATAACTTATGCTACACTAAGCTAAGCAAATTTCACTAGAGTAACTCATTTCATGACAGTACTAATACTTCTTTGCTTCTGCCTATACAGACAACAGATCCACTAACATGCCACCTTAATTCTGAGACAAATGCTTTGAGTCTAAGCTTTCCTTTGTCTTATTTACCAGATACAGATCAAATTGTCAAATGTTGTCCTTATTTACCTGGACCTAATGGTCCTGAGAGCCTAATGGTCAGGTTGATAAATGCTGATACTATCGAATCGCTGTAAAATAACACATGACATGTCGCTGACCATCGAAAATACCGGCCATTACCTATGCGTCATGCCTTGTGACCTTGACCCTTGCATTACTCTGAGCCATGCCGATGTAATATACCCTTGAAGTGCATTTATCCGATAATATCGATAATTACCTTTGAGATTCATCGCAATGTAAGCCTGAGCCTAATATCCCACAACCAACCCTCAATTTCACACTTTTACCACTTTTGACCTTTGACCTGCCACTGACGTGACCTTATTTTGTGAAACTTTCGCAATATGCTTTAGTATGTGTCATCATTGAGAGCTTTTGAGAATCCACTCACAACCTATCAATTTCCTGACCACTTAGACCGTATTCCTGAAAGAAAAACTTTCGCATATGTCTTGCCCCCCCGCACCCCCCCCCCAGCGGGGCACGTTCGCTGGAGACCCCAGCGGGACGCGTGGTTAGAATAACCGCGCACTCGCCCCCCCCCCCCCCCCACAGCAGCCCCCCCCCCCCCCCCCCCCCCTACCCCCCCCCAAAACCTCACAACCACCAAAAAACACACACGGGCGCACGAGCATGATACACTCGGATGACATCAATGACCCCATAGTGGTCACAAACTAGAAAGCACCTGGGTCATCATGAATGGCCTATTGTAACATGATCCAGACGAAGGAATTGGGCTGCTAGAATGCGTATCCTCGGAATAGAGAAGCATTTGAATATTTCCCCCTCCTTGCACTATAAATGGGAGTCGAATGACCCGACTAACTGCACCCATGATACCTAGATCACGATTTAATATAGATTACCTTATATCCGTATGTACTGATATAGTACTTATGAAGTAGAACCGATCGGCTAGCAGCTGTGGGCTGTGGTATGACCGCACACGTTTTGGAGGTGGGGGTCACGTGACCTGGCCTGGTGACCTGACCTGAGATGACCCGAGGTAAAAAAAGTTCAGACTATGTGGGAAATTGATGCCAAAACCCGCCTGTGCCAAATTTGGCGGTGCTGCGCGCCACCGGTTTTTCGCTATTCTGGAAAACCGGAGGGGGCGGAAATCCCCGTCCCCCGGCCGTGCGCGTGCTAGGCTACTTGTTTTACTAGTACTTGTTTCCTAAATTTTGCACATGGAGGTAAAATGTCTGCATAAAAGTCCAAATTGGGGGCGTTCCAGGACAGATCGAACCAGTGCCTTACACCCTCATATTTCAAAAACATCTAAGATTGGGTCTATAGGATAGTCGTTAATTGTGCTCAGCGTTGTGAGGAAAATCATTATGAGTAACTATCGCCACCATTGACCCTATCCTCAAATATTACTCTAAAAGTTGAAAAATTAACCAAATGCAAATTATTCCGATATATTTCGAGCACAGCTCTTCGTCTGTCGTTAACTCTAAACCTGGTCGCACAATGCAGAGGGAAAAAATGTAGGATGCCTGCATTGTGTCGACTAGGTTTAGGGTTAACGACAGACGATGAGCTGTGCTCGAAATATATCGGAATAATTTGCATTTGGTAATTTGTCAACTTTTAGAGTAATATTTGAGGATAGGGTCAATGGTGGCGATAGTACTCTATAGGATAGTCTTAGACCCTGAAGACGACTGTGCAAATATTTTGCCTCGCCGAGCAACGGTCCCGAGTTATAGGCTCCGGCAATTTGGAGAGGTCACGCTGCAGACCTTGCTTTGATGTATCATAACTTGTAGTGAGGCGATCGGAAACCCTAAAAGCGATATATCACTGAACTCGCAATGATGCAGGGAAACTTTTGGCTATCTCAAAATTTTCCGATTTTATATTTTATTTTGTGACCTTGTGTGACCCTTTTTTACGTGACCTATTCTTGACCTTTTCCCAGTCGAAACCTTTATTTTTTACTCAAAAGCCAGATTGAGTTTGATCAATTACCTTTCGATCGAATAAAAATAAAGGGTATAGACCCTTAAATGGTCTATATCCCCATTAAGCCTCGCAAAACCCGTATAGGTTGGCGCTGCGAACGTTACCCATGGCATATTTCCGGACTGGGTAAAGATATCGAGGTGCGGTTAACGCCAGTAGATTGAATATGTGATTCTGAGCA
>JAXIVJ010012679.1:7500-39588 GCA_036785665.1 Chirona hameri | reverse complement strand
AGCGGACAGAGTCGACAGAGCGACAGAGAGCCGACAGAGCGACAGAGCGACAGAGCGACAGAGCGACAGAGCGACAGAGCGAAAGAGCGACAGAGCGACAGAGCGACAGAGCGACAGAGCGACAGAGCGACAGAGCGACAGAGCGCACCAGAGCGACAGAGCGACAGAGCGACAGAGCGACAGCAGAGCCAGAGCGACAGAGCGACAGAGCAGACAGAGCGACAAGAGCGACAGAGCGACAGAGCGACAGAGCGACAGAGCGACAGAGCGACAGAGCAGAGAGCGACAGAGCGACAGAGCGACAGAGCGACAGAGCGACAGAGCGACAGAGCGTACAGAGCGACAGAGAGACAGAGCGACAGCGACAGAGCGACAGAGCGGACAGAGCGACAGAGCGACAGAGCGACAGAGCGACAGAGCGACAGAGCGACAGAGCGACAGAGCGACAGAGCGACAGAGCGACAGAGCGACAGAGCGACAGAGCGACTGAGCGACAGAGCGACAGAGCGACAGAGCGACAGAGCGACAAGAGCGACAGAGCGACAGAGCGACAGAGCGACAGAGCGACAGAGAGGGGACAGAGGCCGACCAGAGCGACAGAGCGACAGAGCGACAGAGCGACAGAGCGACAGAGAGCGACAGAGCGACAGAGACAGAGCGACAGAGACAATGCGACAGAGCGACAGAGCGACAGAGCGACAGAGCGACAGAGCGAGCAGAGCGACAGAGCGACAGAGCGACAGAGCGACAGAGCGACAGAGCGACGAGAGCGACAGAGCAGCAGAGCGACAGAGCGACAGAGCGACAGAGAGCGACAGAGAGCGACAGAGCGACAGAGCGACAGAGCGACAGAGCGACAGAGCGACAGAGCGACAGAGCGACAGAGCGACAGAGCGACAGAGCGACAGAGCGACAGAGCAAGAGCGACAGAGCGACAGAGCGACAGAGCGACAGAGCGACAGAGCGACAGAGCGACAGAGCGACAGAGCGACAGGAGCGACAGAGGACAGAAGCGACAGAGAGCGACAGAGCGACAGAGCGACAGAGCGACAGAGCGACAGAGCGACAGAGGACAGAGCGACTGACGGACAGAGCGACAGAGCGACAGAGCGACAGAGCGACAGGCGACAGAGCGACAGAGCGACAGAGCGACAGAGCGACAGAGCGACAGAGCGACAGAGCGACAGAGCGACAGGAGCGACAGAGAGCGACAGAGCGACAGAGAGACAAGAGCGACAGAGCGACAGGATGCGGACAGAGCGACAGAGCGACAGGAGCGACAGAGCGACAGAGCGACAGAGCGACAGAGCGACAGAGCGACAGAGCGACAGAGCGACAGAGCGAGCGAGAGCGACAGAGCGACAGAGCGACAGAGCGACAGAGCGACAGAGCGAGCAGAGCGACAGAGCGACAGAGCGCAGAGCGACAGAGCGAACAGAAGCGACAGAGAGCGACAGATGCGCAGAGCGACAGAGCGACAGAGCGACAGAGCGACAGAGAGACAGAGCGACAGAGAGGACAGAGCGACAGAGCGACAGAGCGACAGAGCGACAGAGCGACAGAGCGACAGAGGCGACAGAGGACAGGAGCGACAGAGCGACAGAGCGACAGAGTCGACAGAGCGACAGAGCGGACAGAGCGACGAGAGCGACAGAGCGACAGAGCGACAGAGAGACAGAGCGACAGAGCGGACAGAGCGACCAGAGCGGACAGAGCGACAGAGAGCAGAAGCGACAGAGAGACAGAGAGACAGAGAGACGAGAGAGACAGAGGACAGAGAGGACAGAGAGACAGAGAGACAGGTAGAGACAGAGAGACAGAGAGACAGAGAGACAGACGAGGACAGGAGAGACAGAGAGACAGAGAGACAGAGAGACAGAGAGACCAGAGAGACAGCGAAGACAGAGAGACAGAAGAGACAGAGAGACAGAGAGACCAGAGAGGACAGAGAGACAAGAGACAGAGAGACAGAGAGGACATGAGAGACAGAGAGACAGAGAGACAGAGACAGTGACGACAGAGAGACAAGAGAGACAGAGAGGACAGAGAGACAGAGAGACAGAGAGACAGAGAGACAGAGAGAGACAGAGAGACAGAGACCAGAGAGACAGAGAGACAGAGAGACAGAGAGACAGAGAGACAGGAGACAGAGTAGACAGAGAGACAGAGAGACATGAGACAGAGAGACAGAGAGACAGAGAGACAGAGAGACAGAGAGACAGAAGAGACAGAGAGACAGAGAGACAGAGAGACAGAGAGACAGAGAGACAGAGAGAGGACAGAGACGAGAGGACAGAGAGACAGAGAGACAGAGATACAGAGAGGGAAAGAGAGACAGAGAGACGAGAGACCGAGAGAGACAGAGAGACAGAGAGACAGAGAGACAGAGAGACAGAGAGACAGAGAGAGGACAGCGAGACAGAGAGACAGAGAGACAGAGAGACAGAGAGACAGAGAGACAGAGAGACAGAGAGACAGAGAGACAGAGAGCAGAGAAGAGACAGAGAGACAGAGAGAGCAGAGAGACAGAGAGACAGAGAGACAGGAGAGACAGAGAGACAGAGAGAACCAGAGAGACAGAGGAGACAGAGACGGACAGAGAGACAGAGAGACAGAGAGACAGAGAGACAGAGAGACAGAGAGACAGAGAGGACAGAGAGACGAGAGACGAGAGACAGAGAGACAGAGAGACAGAGACAGAGAGACAGAGAGCAGAGAGACAGGAGACAGAGAGAAAGAGACAGAGAGACAGAGAGACAGACGAGAAGACAGAGAGACAGAGAGACAGAGAGACAGAGAGACAGAAGAGACAGAGAGACAGAGAGACAGAGACAGAGAGACAGAGAGACAGAGAGAGAGAGACAGAGAGACATAGAGACAGAGAGACAGAGAGACAGGAGACAGAGAGACAGAGGACAGAGAGCAGAGAGACAGAGAGAACAGAGAGACAGAGAGACAGAGAGACGCGAGACAGAGAGTACAGAGAGACAGAGAGACAGAGAGACAGAGAGACACGAGAGACAGAGGAGACAGAGAGACAGAGAGACAGAGAGACAGAGACAGAGAGGACAGAGAGACAGAGAGACGAGAGACAGAGAACAGAGAGACCAGCAGAGAACCAGAGAGCAGAGAGACAGAGAGACAGAGAGACAGAGAGACAGAGAGACAGAGAGACAGAGAGACAGAGAGACAGAGAGACATAGAGACAGAGAGACAGAGAGACAGAGAGACAGAGAGACAGAGAGACAGAGAGACAGAGAGACAGAGAGACAGAGAGACAGAGAGACAAGAGACAGAGAGACAGAGAGACAGAGAGACAGAGAGACAGAGAGACGAGAGACAGAAGAGACAGCGAGAGACAGAGACAGAGAGACAGAGAGACAGAGAGACAGAGAGACAGAGAGGACAGAGGAGAGACAGAGAGACAGAGAGACAGAGAGACAGAGAGACAGAGAGACAGAGAGACAGAGAGGACAGAGAGAACAGAGAGACAGAGAGACAGAGAGACAGAGAGACAGAGAGACAGAGAGACAGAGAGACAGAGAGCAGAGAGACAGAGAGCCAGAGACAGAGACTGAGAGACAGAGACAGAGAGAGACAGAGAGACAGAGAGACAGAGAGACAGAGAGACAGAGAGAGCGACAGAGACAGAGAGACAGAGACAGAGAGACAGAGGAAGGAGGGACAGAGAGACAGAGAGACAGAGAGACAGAGAGACAGAAGACAGAGAGACAGAGAGACAGAGAGACAGAGAGAGCAGAGAGACAGAGAGACAGAGAGACAGAGAGACAGAGAGACAGTAGGACAGAGAGACAGAGAGACAGAGAGAAGAGTGACTAGAGAGACAGAGTAGAGATCAGAGAGACAGAGAGAGCAGAGAGACAGAGAGACAGAGAGACAGAGCAGAGCAGAAAGAGAGACAGAGAGACAGGCAGCCAGGAGAGGAGCAGAGAGACAGAGAGTCAGAGAGACAGAGAGACAGAGAGACAGAGAGAGACAGAGAGACAGAGAGACTGAGAGACAGAGAGACAGAGAGACAAGAGACAGAGAGACAGAGACAGCAGAGAGACTGAGAGAGCAGAGAGACAGAGGAGACATAGAGACAGAGAGACAGAGAGACAGAGAGACAGAGAGACAGAGAGACTGAGAGACAGAGAGACAGAGGACTAGAGAGACAGAGAGACAGTCGAGAGGCAGAGAGAACAGGAGACAGGAGACAGAGAGACAGAGAGACAGAGAGACAGAGAGACAGAGAGACAGAGAGACAGGAGACAGAGATACTGAGAGACAGAGAGACCAGAGAGACAGAGAGACAGAGAGACAGAGAGACCAGAGAGACAGAGAGACAGAGAGACAGAGAGACAGAGAGACAGAGAGAGACAGAGAGACTGCAGAGAGACAGAGAGACAGAGAGACAGAGAGACAGAGAGACAGATGAGACAGAGAGCAGAGAGACAGAGAGACAGGAGAGACAGAGAGACAGAGACACAGAGAGACAGAGAGACAGAGAGACCAGAGAGACAGAGAGACAGAGAGACAGAGAGACAGAGAGACAGAGAGACCAGAGAGACAGAGAGACAGAGAGACAGAGAGACAGAGAGACAGAGAGACAGAGAGACAGAGAGACAGAGAGACAGAGAGACAGAGAGACAGAGAGACAGAGAGACCTAGATGAGACAGAGAGACAGAGAGAGCAGGAGGAGACAGAGAGACATGAGACAGAGAGACAGAGAGACAGAGAGAGCAAGATAGAGAGACATAGAGACAGAGGAGACAGAGAGACAGAGAGACAGAGAGAAGAGAGACAGAGAGAACAGAGAGAGAAAGAGAGACCAGAGAGACAGAAACAGAGAGACAGAGAGACAGAGAGAGTCAGAGAGACAGAGAGACAAGAGAGACCAGAGAGAGACAAGAGACATAGGCAGAGAGCCAGATGAGCAGTAGAGACAGATGAGACAGAGAGACAGGACGGAGACAGAGATGACAATAGACAGAGAGACAAGAGAGACAGAGAGACAGAGAAGAGCAGAGAGACAGAGATGACAGAGAGACAGAGAGGACAGAGCAGACAGAGAGACAGAGATACAGAGACAGAGAGAAGAGAGACAGAGACAGATACAGATACAGATATCGAGACATGAATATAGATACAGAGATAGAGATAGAGATAGAGATAGAGACAGGAAGATTAGCGATAGCGATAGAGACAGATATAGCGATAGAGACAAGAACGATAGAGACAGAGCTAGCGATAGAGACAGAGATAGCGATAAGACAGAGATAGCGATAGAGACAGAGATACGATAGAACAGAGAAGCGATAGAGACAGAGAAGCGATAGAGACGAGATAGCGAGAGAGACAGAGATAGCGATAGAGACAGAATAGCGATAGACGACGAGACGGATGACGAAGACGGAGACGGAGACGAACGAGACGGAGACGGACGGAGACGGAGACGGAGTACGGATACAGAGAGAAAGAGCGAGAGAGCGAGAGAGCGAGAGAGAGCGAGAGGCGAGAGAGCGAGAGACGAGAGGCGAGAGGAGTCGAGAGAGCGAGATGAGCGAGAGAGAGTGAGAGGAGAGAGAGAGAGAGAGTGAGAGAGAGGGGAGAGAGAGAGAGAGAGAGAGAGAGAGAGTAGCGAGATGATGAGAGAGAGAGAGAGAGAGAGAGAGAGGAGTGAGAGAGAGAGAGAGGAGAGATGAGAGAGAGAGAGAGAGAGAGAGAGAGAGGAGGAGATGGAGAGAGGATGACGAGAGAGTGAAGAGAGCGAGAGAGAGAGAGAGAGGAGAGAGAGAGAGAGAGAGATGACAGAGAGAGAGAGAGAGAGGAGAGAGAGAGAGAAGAGAGAGAGAGAGAGAAGAGAGAGATGAGAGAGAGAGAGAGAGAGAGAGGCAAGAGGAGAGAGAGAGAGGAGAGAGAGAGAGAGAGAGAGAGAGCAGAGAGGAGATAGAGAAGGAGACGAGCGAGAGAGAGAGACTAGCAATAGAGACAGAAATACAGATAGATACAGAGACAGAGACAAGAGCGTAGAGATGGAGACTGGAGACTGAGACTGAGGACTGAGACTGAGACTGAGCGGACTGAGACTGAGACTGAGACTGAGACTGAGACGGAGACGGAGACGGAGACGGAGACGGAGACATGAGACAGAGATATAGACCAGAGATATAGACAGAGACAGAGACAGAGACAGAGGATAGAGAACAGAAGATAGAGATAGAGACAGAGATAGAGAATAGAGACAAGAGATAGCGATAGACACAGAGACAGAGATCGCGAGATGGAGATGGAGACGGAGACGAGATACCCACAGAGAGCGGTCCACCTACGCATCCCTCCCCCGACCATACCAAGGCACGAAAAGCTCAATCATGTTGAAGAAGCATTGAGCGGCTACATTTCCACAACAACAAACCCTGAATAAAAACAACTTTGAAACGTAACACATCGTGTGTAAACTAGCCCTGCGCGGCGCTGGACTCACCTATCGACAGACACGTTCATACCCAGACCCATCTAGCCGTGGGGGAATAAAACAACTTTGAAACGTAACACATCGGTGTAAACTAGCCCTGCGCGGCGCTGGACTCACCTATCGACAGACACGTATCATACCAGACCCATCTAGCGGTGGGGACGCGTACTACACCGGACCCATCTAGCGGCGGGAACGCATACTGTACCAGACCCATCTAGCGGCGGCGGTGCGTACTACACTCCTCACCTGGCGACGGCAGTGCGCATTAGCCACCCGAACAGCGCCGGCAGCGCCAGCGCCAGTGTTAGCGGCGGCAGCAGCACGATCGGCCAGATGTCCGAGTCCTCGTGGAGGCCCAGGCTGAGTAGGGCGCGCAGCGGGCCGGCGGCGGCGACGGCCGGCAGACCGCACCGCTCCGGGGATGCCCACTCGGTGCGCAGAAACGCCCGTCGGCTGGTCTCGAAGGCGTTCTGTGCGCAGCGCCGCACCAGCCGCCGGTCAGTCGGGTTCGAGACGGGGGTTTACAAGTCTGAAGGAGCAGCTGTTGCACGAATGTCGGGCACGCGGCACAGTTAGGCTTTACGATCGCCACGCTGGGGACGACCATTTCAGTGACGCCCAAAACTGTCCTGTCCGCCTGACGTGTGGCCGCAGCAATAATTTCTACTATGTATGTACAAACATTGGAAGAGCCTCAAACTTGCCGTAAAAGGAGATAATCACCTTCTGATTTTGTTAGCAACAACTTATTTGGCTACCGTTATGGTATCAAAATGTTGTGATATAAATTTACAAATTAAATACAATTATTCACTAATTCAAAGTTGGAAGTTTGGGAAAATTAATGATCGGTATTTTCCCTCCACTATTGGAAAGCGCAACATCTGGCGCTTTTGCATCAATCTGTTCAACGTTGCTGAATGGGCACTTGTAAACAAATCGCCGACACTAAATAGGTCGCCGTAGCTTGGCACCGGCCGGCCGGTGCCAAGCTAAACTGCCGATTTCAATGCACTTTTTGCAAATGATTGTTGATTGTTCATAACATTTTTGGCACATATTCGCAAAAGATAGAGTGCAGGAAACATATTGCATGCCTGCATGATAAATAACAATCCGAAGGGAGGCTAATTCACTGAATTCGTTATCGAGTACTTGCTGAGTGCCGACCGTTATAAGCGTGGATCGCTTATCAGTAGGAAACTGCCAATATCTTTCGGTAGGATAGCGCCGATGTATCCGCTCGCCGCACGCGCGGCACTGAAGCCGGCCACTTCGAGCTGCCCCGCGTGCGGACAGAATTCGCCCGGCGCAGCTTTGTGTACCGAGCCATGAGCGCCTGGAACGACCTTACGCTGGAGGCTAGGCGATAGTCAATCGTGAATTTTACCGTAGATTGCGATCGGTGTCTGCGGCTGGGAGCGGCCTATGTTGCCACCTGCCACTCTTTTTGCCGCGTGTTCTGTTTTACCGTGTGTATTTTTCATCACTGTATGTTTTACTGTTTTTATCCTATTATGTATTATTAATGTAATGACGTGGATTCCACAAAAGCCATATTATGGAGGTTCCGAAATACATATCTGTATCTGTATCTGTATCTGTAGGAATGTTTACATGCCAAATGTGATAAATGTACATCATATTTTGCCTTTGTCTATCGATTTAGGTGCCAACTCCATTTTTTGGGGGAAAAAGGTGAGTGGAAAAATGTTGTGTCAGGCGTGTTAAAGGAATAGGTCACCTTGAAAGTTGTCTTGAAGTTTAACCATTAGGTGCATCTTCAGCTCAAAACTACGAATATGACTTTGGTTTGGACAACTGATGGATATATGTGGAGAAAGAAGTAAGTTTTTCTTTCTATTTCACGAGAAATCGTACGATAGCAGCTGGCGTTCTGGCTCCGCCCCGCTCCGCCTGACGCCAAGCACAGTCTCTACTTCACAAACATTCGGACTATTTTTTTTTTTAAACGCGCAGTGGAGAGGGGTATGCCACTAACACGCAGTGGGGTGGGGGGGGGGGGGGGGGGGGGGTTTAGTGCCCCCCCCCCCGCCCCAAGATCTTCGAAAGTATGAGAGCTAGAACGATCAAACTTACAGGGTAGGTAGGTACTATGATGATCTACATTTGCGAAAATTTGATTGACCTTCGGTCACTATCTTCAAGGTCAAACGAGGTCACGAAGGTCAAATCTGGCCAAATGTCACCATTTAGGAATTTGACCTCTGTGACGTCACAAGTCACCAGCAATGTGTCCAAAGTTGTCTCCATGAATGAATATTCTCATTGTCTACCGAATGGCGTTTGAATCATCCCGATCCGACTGTTGGTTCCGAAGATATCGCTTTGCCGACCTCGATTCTGGCCGCCATCTTGGACTGAAAATCCATATAACTCAAAAATGTATCGACCTATGTGTTGCGTCAATCGATCCGCTATTGAGTTGGCGTTAATGTCGCGCAAACAACACCGCCCTGCATCGCTTCGTTTTCGAGCTAATCACGAAAAACATGTGGGGGGCAACAAATTCCCCCCCCCCGCCCTCCACTGCGCGTGTTAAGGTCGCCTGAGTAAAACATGGTGCCACGGACATTTACTGTTGTCGGATCATTCCATGTGCCCCTAACCTGACCCACCACACCTGGCACTGACCCGACCCCGCCGCCAGTAACCTGAGCTGTGACCCTGGCTGTGACCTGGCCGTGCCCCTGACCTGACCCGACCCGACCGCCAGTAACCTGAGCTGTGACCTGGCCGTGACCTTGACCTGACCCCCGCTGCCCCAACTGACCGCTATTGGCAGATAGTCGCCGCTGGAGAGGTATTTGTGCACCACCGTTTCTTTCAGCCGGCCGGCCAACGCCGAGCACTGCCAAAAGACACCGGAGTCACCTACAGTCTACAGACACCTACAGTCTACAGACACCTACAGTCTACAGACACCTACAGTCTACAGACACCTACAGTCTACAGACACCTACAGTCTACAGACACCTACAGTCTACAGACACCTACAGTCTACAGACACCTACAGCCTACAAACACCTACAGTCTACAGACACCTACAGTCTACAGACACCTACAGTCTACAGACACCTACAGCCTACAAACACCTACAGTCTACAGACACCTACAGTCTACAGACACCTACAGTCTACAGACACCTACAGTCTACAGACACCTACAGTCTACAGACACCTACAGTCTACAGACACCTACAGTCTACAGACACCTACAGCCTACAAACACCTACAGTCTACAGACACCTACAGTCTACAGACACCTACAGTCTACAGACACCTACAGTCTACAGACACCTACAGCCTACAAACACCTACAGTCTACAGACACCTACAGTCTACAGACACCTACAGTCTACAGACACCTACAGTCTACAGACACCTACAGTCTACAGACACCTACAGCCTACAAACACCTACAGTCTACAGACACCTACAGTCTACAGACACCTACAGTCTACAGACACCTACAGTCTACAGACACCTACAGTCTACAGACACCTACAGCCTACAGACACCTACAGTCTACAGACACCTACAGTCTACAGACACCTACAGTCTACAGACACCTACAGTCTACAGACACCTACAGTCTACAGACACCTACAGTCTACAGACACCTACAGTCTACAGACACCTACAGTCTACAGACACCTACAGTCTACAGACACCTACAGTCTACAGACACCTACAGTCTACAGACACCTACAGTCTACAGACACCTACAGTCTACAGACACCTACAGTCTACAGACACCTACACAGTTACTCTGATGGTGATAACTGGGGGTTTGGGGCGCACCAGCTACTGTTATACAGCGCCCATTGTAGTTACACTGCATGCCATCATTTACACACAATTGTACAATGTTCACGCTTACATACCACCCACAGTAACGACGAGACGGGACAGTGTCGAGTCACACAGTAACGGCAAGGCGGGACAGTGCGGAGTCACACAGTAACGGCAAAGCGGGACAGTGTGGAGTAACACAATAACGGCAAGGCGGGACAGTGTGGAGTCACACAGTAACGGCAAGGCGGGACAGTGTGGAGTCACACAGTAACGGCAAGGCGGGACAGTGTGGAGTCACACAGTAACGGCAAGGCGGGACAGTGTCGAGTCACACAGTAACGGCAAGGCGGGACAGTGTGGAGTCACACAGTAACGGCAAGGTGGGACAGTGTGGAGTAACACAGTAACGGCAAGGCGGGACAGTGTGGAGTCACACAGTAACGGCAAGGCGGGACAGTGTGGAGTCACACAGTAATGGCAAGGCGGGACAGTGTGGAGTAACACAGTAACGGCAAGGCGGGACAGTGTGGAGTCACACAGTAACGGCAAGGCGGGACAGTGTGGAGTCACACAGTAACAGCAAGGTGGGACAGTGTGGAGTCACACAGTAACGGCAAGGCGGGACAGTGTGGAGTCACATAGTAAACATAAAGACATAAAGACATAAAAGAAAAGTGCAACAAAGAGCCTCTTGGGCCCATCCGAGGTTGCACCCCCCCCCCCCCCCCCTCCACCAGTCTCGCCCCTTCAAATCACCTTACTCTACCTGCATAAAAGAAGGCTAATCCCACGAGTATTTATGAACTAATCCCTTCTCTGTAAAGTATTTATCTAATCTAATTTTGAAGGAAGCAAGTGTCACTGCATCAGCGACATCCCCTGGTAGCATATTCCAATGTCCTACAACCCTTCTACTGAAAAATGACTGTCGTATCCTAGTCCTACTTTGTTTCATAATGAGTTTATGCTGATGACCTCTACCTCGATTTTCCCTATTGAACTCAAACATACCCTTTAAATATCCAGAATGCTGACTATTTACAAATTTGAAGACTTCAATTAGATCTCCTCTTAGCCTTCTATATCTAAGTGAAAACATACCCAATTTTTTAATCTATCTTCATAAGGTAAACTACCAAGACAATTAACCATTTTTGTTGCCCTTTTTTGAACTCTTTCTAACAACCAGCAATCTTTCTCATATGTTGGAGACCAGGCTTGTACACAATACTCCAAATGTGGTCTAACGTATGCACAATACAGTTTTGTTATTACCTTTTCACTCTTGTAGGAAACATTTCTGTTAATGGCCCCTAGCATTCTAAGTGCCTTTTTCCTAGCTTCTACAACCTGGTCTGACGCTGATAGTCTATTGTTTACCACGACACCTAAATCTCTTTCCTTTTCAATCTGCTCCATTTTCTGCCCACCCATTTCATACCTATGTTTACTGCTAACCCGTCCAGCGTGCATAATCTTACATTTACTCAAATTGAATTTCATCTGCCATGCTTCAGACCACTCAACTAGCTTGTCCAGATCTGATTGAAAAACATCCTGATCATGTTTTTCTCTAATAATCCTGACAACTTTTAGATCGTCTGCAAATTTCAAGACTTTGCTGTCTATACTGTTCTCAATTGCATTCACAAATATTATAAAAAGCAATGGGCCCAGGACTGAGCCCTGTGGAACCCCACTGAGAACCTCCTTCCATTGTGATTGGTACCCATTCAATATAACCCTTTGCTGGCGTCCTGAAAGCCACGTTTCTATCCAATCCAGAATCTTGCCCCTGATCCCATGCATTTTAAGTTGCAACCCCAGTCTTGTATGGGGGACTTTGTCAAATGCTTTACTGAAATCAAGAAAAGCTACATCTAGCTGTTTACCCTGATCAAAGCTATCTGTTGCAACATCCAAAAACTCCAGAAGATTAGTTAAACAAGAACGGCCCTTACTAAAGCCATGCTGTGTATCCTTGATGAGTTCATTTTGCTCCAAGAATTTAACAATCTTATCTTTGATGATTGATTCAAGCACCTTGCAGACTAATGAGGTCAGACTAACCGGTCTATAGTTTTCCTCTTTACTTCTATCTCCCTTTTTATGAATAGGAACAACATTTGCTCTTTTCCAATCAAGTGGAATTTTACTATCTGCGAGTGATTTAGAAAATATTATGGCTAATGGAACCGACAAATCCCTTTCAGATTCTCTTAAAAGTCTAGCATGGATTTCATCAGGTCCTTCTGCCTTGTTAGGCCTTACTTTCTTTAGATATTCTAGAACAAGTTCACTACTTATGCCACCTAGCTCTCCTATAGTCTCCTCTGTCTCTAGCTCAGGCTGAAGTGCTGCAATACTACTCTGGTCCTCGATAGTAAAGACAGATTGAAACTGATCATTAAGCACTTCAACCATTTCACTGTCCTTGCTAACTAACACATCATCTACCTTAAATGGACCTATATTTTTGGAAACTGTACTGAACTTATAAAAACTGAAGAACTTCTTACTATCTGCATTACAATGTCTAGCTAAATCAAGTTCCTTTGCCCTTTTAGCTGCTCTGACCTTTTTCTTAACTGAATTTCTTGCATTCTGGTAGGCCTTCCGATTTATATCTAGTGAAGATCCCTTCAAAATGCCAAATGCACTTCTTTTAGCTTGTATAGCACTCCTTACTTCTGGGGTAAGCCAAACTGGTTTGCCCTTGGTTCTGTTACGTTTGTGCCTGAGGGGTATATGCCGATTTTGAATTTGGCTTAATCTAGCTTTGAAAACATTCCAGGCCTCACATGCATCTAAACCTGCCAACTCAACGTTCCATTTTATCTGTGCGAGGTCATTTCTAATACCATCAAAATCAGGAACACTACTTATGCTAGGTGGCATAAGTAGTGAACTTGTTCTAGAATATCTAAAGAAAGTAAGGCCTAACAAGGCAGAAGGACCTGATGAAATCCATGCTAGACTTTTAAGAGAATCTGAAAGGGATTTGTCGGTTCCATTAGCCATAATATTTTCTAAATCACTCGCAGATAGTAAAATTCCACTTGATTGGAAAAGAGCAAATGTTGTTCCTATTCATAAAAAGGGAGATAGAAGTAAAGAGGAAAACTATAGACCGGTTAGTCTGACCTCATTAGTCTGCAAGGTGCTTGAATCAATCATCAAAGATAAGATTGTTAAATTCTTGGAGCAAAATGAACTCATCAAGGATACACAGCATGGCTTTAGTAAGGGCCGTTCTTGTTTAACTAATCTTCTGGAGTTTTTGGATGTTGCAACAGATAGCTTTGATCAGGGTAAACAGCTAGATGTAGCTTTTCTTGATTTCAGTAAAGCATTTGACAAAGTCCCCCATACAAGACTGGGGTTGCAACTTAAAATGCATGGGATCAGGGGCAAGATTCTGGATTGGATAGAAACGTGGCTTTCAGGACGCCAGCAAAGGGTTATATTGAATGGGTACCAATCACAATGGAAGGAGGTTCTCAGTGGGGTTCCACAGGGCTCAGTCCTGGGCCCATTGCTTTTTATAATATTTGTGAATGCAATTGAGAACAGTATAGACAGCAAAGTCTTGACATTTGCAGACGATCTAAAAGTTGTCAGGAATATTAGAGAAAAACATGATCAGGATGTTTTTCAATCAGATCTGGACAAGCTAGTTGAGTGGTCTGAAGCATGGCAGATGAAATTCAATTTGAGTAAATGTAAGATTATGCACGCTGGACGGGTTAGCAGTAAACATAGGTATGAAATGGGTGGGCAGAAAATGGAGCAGATTGAAAAGGAAAGAGATTTAGGTGTCGTGGTAAACAATAGACTATCAGCGTCAGACCAGGTTGTAGAAGCTAGGAAAAAGGCACTTAGAATGCTAGGGGCCATTAACACACACTCACTGGCTTAAGGGCCTTACCCTTGAGTCCCCAACCACTAAATGCTGAATCTCTTCCCTGTCACTTTCAGCTGCTGACTCTAACGCACTGAACCTATTTGCTATTGTAACCTGCGGATGTTCCCTGGGGCTGTACTGCCTGACTCTACCCTAAACTTTTGTCCATCCCTCCTGATCCCCTTCCCTCTTCCTCCTCCAGATTCTGCTACCACCCTCCATTACCCAGCACCCCTCCTCATCCTTACTGTCTGTGGCCCTAGCATTACTTTCCACAATGTTGAGTCTCCAGAAACGTGACCCTCCAACACACTTCCAAACCCCAGCCGCACTATCCACCTTTGCCTTATCTTCCTCCCTTATGCCCCTATCAGAACTACCACTGGTCCCTGATCCTGTAGGCTCCTTTTCTGACCCCCTAACCACGATCTGCGCATACGTTCCTTGGTCAGGAGCTACACCCTCCTGCGGCTCATCTCTACACCTACACTTACTTAACTGCGCCTCAAGCTCCGCTACCCTAGCCTGGAGGGCCTCTAGCTCTGTTACCTTCGCCTGCATCCTAGTCATGCTCATTTGAATACACTAGTAACTTAGGTATATAACTTAGGTACTATGCACTTTTCAATACTTTACTAACTTAACTTAACTTTTTTTTTGTTTGTTTGTTTTTTCTTCTTCTAAACCTTAACTAGATCTAAGTAAAGCTAGTGACACAAATCAGCTATGAGTGCACCTAATACTAGACTAAATATCTAATCCTTAAATAAACTGAATACTAAATACACCTTAATTATCCCTAATTTTCTAAAAATATCTACTTATCCAACCCTGCAACTAATAACACAAAAATAAGACTAAGACAATTTTGGCGCACACAAGCTAGAATGAAAAGTCCTTTAAAAAGCAAGTAAGAGGTAACAGCTAACTATGAATGCTTAAAAATAATACCTAAACGATCCACAAAACTAAATATCTAATCCTTATATCTAAATATAATGTGGTTCCTCAAAAAATACACAAAACAACAGAGCTATCCAACAGCTACTTAGCTTGCTAAAGCGGGGTTCATTCTGTAACGGCAAGGCGGGACAGCGTGGAGTCACACAGTAACGGCAAGGCGGGACAGTGTGGAGCCACACAGTAACGACAAGGCGGGACAGTGTGGAGTAACACAATAACGGCAAGGCGGGACAGTGTGGAGTAACAATAACGGCAAGGCGGGACAGTGTGGAGTAACACAGTAACGACAAGGCGGGACAGTGCGGAGTCACGCAGTAACGGCAAGGCGGGACAGTGTGGAGTCACACAATAACAGCAAGGCGGGACAGTGTGGAGCCACACAGTAACAGCAAGGCGGGACAGTGTGGAGTAACAATAACGGCAAGGTGGGACAGTGTGGAGTCACACAATAACGGCAAGGCGAGACAGTGTGGAGTCACACAATAACGGCAAGGTGGGACAGTGTGGAGTCACATAGTAACAGCAAGGCGGGACAGTGTGGAGTCACACAGTAACGGCAAGGCGGGACAGTGTGGAGTCACACAGTAACGGCAAGGCGGGACAGTGCGGAGTCACACAGTAACGGCAAGGCGGGACAGTGTGGAGTCACACAGTAACGGCAAGGCGGGACAGTGTGGAGTCACACAGTAACGGCAAGGCGGGACAGTGTGGAGTCCCACAGTAACGGCAAGGCGGGAGAGTGTGGAGTCACACAGTAACGGCAAGGCAGGACAGTGTGGAGTCACACAGTAACGGCAAGGCGGGACAGTGTGGAGTCACATAGTAACGGCAAGGCGGGACAGTGTGGAGTCACATAGTAACAGCAAGGTGGGACAGTGTGGAGTCACACAGTAACAGCAAGGTGGGACAGTGCGGAGTCACACAGTAACGGCAAGGCGGGACAGTGCGGAGTCACACAGTAACGGCAAGGCGGACAGTGTGGAGTCACACAGTAACAGCAAGGCGGGACAGTGTGGAGTCACACAGTAACGGCAAGGCGGGACAGTGTGGAGTAACACAATAACGACAAGGCGGGACAGCGTGGAGTCACACAATAACGGCAAGGCGGACAGTGTGGAGTCACACAGTAACAGCAAGGCGGGACAGTGTGGAGTCACACAGTAACAGCAAGGCGGGACAGTGTCGAGTCACACAGTAACGGCAAGGCGGGACAGTGTGGAGTAACACAGTAACGGCAAGGCGGGACAGCGCGGAGTCACACAGTAACAGCAAGGCGGGACAGTGTGGAGTCACACAGTAACGGCAAGGCGGGACAGTGTGGAGTAACACAATAACGGCAAGGCGGGACAGTGTGGAGTCACAGTAACGGCAAGGCGGGACAGTGTGGAGTCACACAGTAACGGCAAGGCGGGACAGTGTGGAGTCACACAGTAACGGCAAGGCGGGACAGTGTGGAGTAACACAGTAACGGCAAGGCGGGACAGGGTGGAGTCACACAGTAACGGCAAGGCGGGACAGCGTGGAGTCACACAGTAACGGCAAGGCGGGACAGCGTGGAGTCACACAGCAACGACAAGGCGGGACAGTGTGGAGTAACACAATAACGGCAAGGTGGGACAGTGTGGAGTCACACATTAACGGCAAGGCGGGACAGTGTGGAGTCACACAGTAACGGCAAGGCGGGACAGTGTGGAGTCACACAGTAACGGCAAGGCGGGACAGTGTGGAGTCACACAGTAACAGCAAGGCGGGACAGTGTGGAGTCACACAATAACAGCAAGGCGGGACAGTGTGGAGTCACACAGTAACGGCAAGGCGGGACAGTGCGGAGTCACACAGTAACGGCAAGGCGGGACAGTGTGGAGTCACACAGTAACGGCAAGGCGGGACAGTGTGGAGTCACACAGTAACGGCAAGGCGGGACAGTGTGGAGTCACACAATAACAGCAAGGCGGGACAGCGTGGAGTCACACAGCAACGACAAGGCGGGACAGTGTGGAGTAACACAATAACGGCAAGGTGGGACAGTGTGGAGTCACACATTAACGGCAAGGCGGGACAGTGTGGAGTCACACAGTAACGGCAAGGCGGGACAGTGTGGAGTCACACAGTAACGGCAAGGCGGGACAGTGTGGAGTCACACAGTAACAGCAAGGCGGGACAGTGTGGAGTCACACAATAACAGCAAGGCGGGACAGTGTGGAGTCACACAGTAACGGCAAGGCGGGACAGTGCGGAGTCACACAGTAACGGCAAGGCGGGACAGTGTGGAGTCACACAGTAACGGCAAGGCGGGACAGTGTGGAGTCACACAGTAACAGCAAGGCGGGACAGTGTGGAGTCACACAATAACAGCAAGGCGGGACAGTGTGGAGCCACACAGTAACAGCAAGGCGGGACAGTGTGGAGTAACAATAACAGCAAGGCGGGACAGTGTGGAGTCACACAATAACAGCAAGGCGGGACAGTGTGGAGTCACACAGTAACGGCAAGGCGGGACAGTGTGGAGTCACACAGTAACGGCAAGGCGGGACAGTGCGGAGTCACACAGTAACGGCAAAGCGGGACAGTGTGGAGTCACACAGTAACGGCAAGGCGGGACAGTGTGGAGTCACACAGTAACGGCAAGGCGGGACAGTGTGGAGTCACACAGTAACGGCAAGGCAGGACAGTGTGGAGTCACACAGTAACAGCAAGGCGGGACAGTGTGGAGTCACATAGCAACGGCAAGGCGGGACAGCGTGGAGTCACACAGTAACGGCAAGGCGGGACAGTGCGGAGTCACACAGTAACGGCAAGGCAGGACAGTGTGGAGTCACACAGTAACAGCAAGGCGGGACAGTGTGGAGTCACATAGCAACGGCAAGGCGGGACAGCGTGGAGTCACACAGTAACGGCAAGGCGGGACAGTGCGGAGTCACATAGTAACGGCAAGGCGGGACAGCGTGGAGTCACACAGTAACAGCAAGGCGGGACAGCGCGGAGTCACACAGTAACAGCAAGGCGGGACAGTGCGGAGTCACATAGTAACGGCAAGGCGGGACAGTGTGGAGTCACACAGTAACAGCAAGGCGGGACAGTGTGGAGTCACACAGTAACAGCAAGGCGGGACAGTGTGGAGTCACACAGTAACGGCAAGGCGGGACAGTGTGGAGTCACATAGTAACGGCAAGGCGGGACAGTGTGGAGTCACACAGTAACGGCAAGGTGGGACAGTGTGGAGTCACACAGTAACGGCAAGGCGGGACAGTGTGGAGTCACATAGTAACGGCAAGGCGGGACAGCGTGGAGTCACACAGTAACGGCAAGGCGGGACAGTGTGGAGTCACATAGTAACGGCAAGGCGGGACAGCGTGGAGTCACATAGTAACGGCAAGGCGGGACAGTGTGGAGTCACACAGTAACGGCAAGGCGGGACAGTGTGGAGTCACACAGTAACGGCAAGGCGGGACAGTGTGGAGTCACATAGTAACGGCAAGGCGGGACAGTGTGGAGTCACACAATAACAGCAAGGCGGGACAGTGTGGAGTCACACAATAACAGCAAGGCGGGACAGTGTGGAGTCACACAGTAACGGCAAGGCGGGACAGTGTGGAGTCACACAGTAACGGCAAGGTGGGACAGTGTGGAGTAACACAGTAACGGCAAGGCGGGACAGTGTGGAGTAACACAGTAACGGCAAGGCGGGACAGTGTGGAGTCACACAGTAACGGCAAGGCGGGACAGCGTGGAGTCACACAGTAACGGCAAGGCGGGACAGTGTGGAGTAACACAATAACGGCAAGGCGGGACAGTGTGGAGTCACACAATAACGGGAAGGCGGGACAGTGTGGAGGCACACAGTAACGGCAAGGCGGGACAGTGTGGAGTCACACAGTAACGACAAGGCGGGACAGTGTGGAGTTCGCCAGGTCCTCCCACAGTAACGGCAAGGCGGGGCAGTGCGGAGTCCGCCAGGTCCTCCTAGCCACTGGGGTCACCCTGGTCACGCGCGAACAGCCGCCATTTTGACCGGTCACCAGCGGTCTCCACCGGGCAGGTTTGGTCTGACCCCGTGCCGCGATTACGAGGTTCACCCCACTGCACTGCCCGTACTCACCATCTTGCTGAAGACGGACACCCGAAGGCACGTGTTACGTGGCGTGTCCACTTTGAGACCGACCGGTGATGTATAATCGGGGAAGTTGAGCTGGCGAATCTGCGACTGGTTTCGCGACAGCTCCACCTCCTCAGAAGCGGCCAGACTGTAGGCGGCGGGTCACAGGTCACACAATGTAGACAGCGGGTCACAGGTCACACAATGTAGACAGCGGGTCACAGGTCACAATGTAGACGGCGGGTCACAGGTCACACAATGTAGACAGCGGGTCACAGGTCACACAATGTAGACGGCGGGTCACAGGTCACACAATGTAGACAGCGGGTCACAGGTCACACAATGTAGACGGCGGGTCACAGGTCACACAATGTAGACGGCGGGTCACAGGTCACACAATGTAGACAGCGGGTCACAGGTCACACAATGTAGACGGCGGGTCACAGGTCACACAATGTAGACAGCGGATCACAGGTCACACAGGCATGTACACGTAAGCACGCACGCACGCACACGCACGCACATGTACGCACGCACACGTTGCCACGTGCGCACACATGCAGTGACACAGACAGACTGACTGAGTGCGAGGCGTAAAAGGTGATGGACATTGGGAAGGCGTGTATTGTAACATCGGACAGCTATATGAGGTGGACTTGTCGGGGAGGACAGAGAGACAGAGAGACAGAGAGACAGAGAGACAGAGAGACAGAGAGACAGAGAGATACGGAATATTTCAAATAACAGCTTCGACTTTCATCTCAAATAGCACGTGCCTAACATCAGCACAAATGCCGCACACAAAAAGAATCCGCAACTATATTTGCGTCCATATTTACATTTAGACGTACACAGTCACTAGTGTGACATTAGGATCTGAGTGGTTTGCCTAATTGGCCGAACCAGGCCTCATATTTCACAGGGATAACCATCAGTACCACTCAGATGTGCGCTGCCTCAATCAGCTGACCGCAGCTAAGCGGGAAATGACATGAGGTGATCAAACCAACTTGCAACGACCGCCGCCGACCCAAGCTGACAGTGACTGGCCGCACTAACCTCAGCTGACCTCAGCTGACCTCAGCTGACCCTAACTGACCTCAGCTGACCCTAACTGACCTCAGCTGACCTCCGCTGACCTCAGCTGACCTCAGATGACCTCAGCTGACCTCAGCTGACCCTAACTGACCTCCGCTGACCTCAGCTGACGCTCACTGACCTCAGATGACCTCAGATGACCTCAGATGACCTCAGCTGACCTCAGATGACCTCAGCTGACCTCAGCTGACCCTAACTGACCTCAGCTGACCTCAACTGACCTCAGATGACCTCAGCTGACCCTAACTGACCTCAGCTGACCCTAACTGACCTCAGCTGACGCTCACTGACCTCAGATGACCTCAGCTGACCTCAGCTGACCTCAGCCGACCCTAACTGACCTCAGCTGACGCTAACTGACCTCAGCTGAAGCTAACTGACCTCAGCTGACGCTCACTGACCTCAGCTGACGCTCACTGACCTCAGCTGACCTCAGCTGACCTCAGCTGACCTCAGTCGACGCTAACTGACCTCAGCTGACGCTAACTGACCTCAGCTGAAGCTAACTGACCTCAGCTGACCCTAACTGGCCTCAGCTGACCCTAAATGACCTCAGCTAACCCTAATTGACCTCAGCTGACGCTAACTGACTTCAACTGACCCTAACTGACCTCAGCTGAAGCTAACTGACCTCAGCTGACACTAACTGACCTCAGGTGACGCTAACTGACCTCAGCTGACGCTCACTGACCTCAGTCGACCTCAGCCGAACGTCACGGACTCCAGGGCATAATCTTACCAAGTGCTGTGATCGCCCCCAATCTTACCAATGCCGTAGTACGGCATGTTGGTGCACCGGCCAGCAAAACTTTTGGAAACCGGGATCGAACCGGGGACATCCCGATCTTCAGTCTAGCGTTCCCCCGACTGAGCTATTTCGACAATGAGCTTGGACAAACCAAACGCTGTGGTTCCCTAAGTGCGGCATTCTGAGCACTCCATTCACGGCATGCCGTACTTACGCATTCACGGCATTTGGTAAGATTGGGCCCAGCTGACCCCAGCTGACCTCAGCTGAGGTGAACCCAGGTGACCTCAGCTGACCCCAGGTGACCTCAGCTGACCCCAGGTGACCTCAGCTGACCCCAGGTGACCCAGGTGACCTCAGCTGACCCCAGGTGACCCGCACTGACCCCGCACTGACCTGAGCTGGTCGTCTGGCTGGTGCAGCAGGCCAGTGAAGTTGACTGTTGACCCGGCGGCGGTGCTGACTGTGACACTGAGCAGCCCACCAGGCAGCTGGCCGGGACACAGCTGTATACGGACGCTGCCACCACTGCAGGGACAACCACAATGACGTCACCAGACCGAGACACACCAGAACGCCGTCACCAGACGGGGACTGCATACACAGAGCATACCTCCAGACCGGGACTGCATACACAGAGCATACCTCCAGACCGGGACTGCATACACAGAGCATACCTCCAGACCGGGACAACATACACAGAGCATACCTTCAGACCGGGACAACATACACAGAGCATACCTCCAGACCGGGACTGCATACACAGAGCATACCTCCAGACCGGGACAACATACACAGAGCATACCTTCAGACCGGGACAACATACACAGAGCATACCTCCAGACCGGGACTGCATACACAGAGCATACCTCCAGACCGGGACTGCATACACAGAGCATACCTCCAGACCGGGACAACATACACAGAGCATACCTTCAGACCGGGACAACATACACAGAGCATACCTCCAGACCGGGACTGCATACACAGAGCATACCTCCAGACCGGGACTGCATACACAGAGCATACCTCCAGACCGGGACAACATACACAGAGCATACCTTCAGACCGGGACAACATACACAGAGCATACCTCCAGACCGGGACTGCATACACAGAGCATACCTCCAGACCGGGACTGCATACACAGAGCATACCTCCAGACCGGGACTGCATACACAGAGCATACCTCCAGACCGGGACAACATACACAGAGCATACCTCCAGACCGGGACTGCATACACAGAGCATACCTCCAGACCAGGACTGCATACACAGAGCATACCTCCAGACCGGGACTGCATACACAGAGCATACCTCCAGACCGGGACTGCATACACAGAGCATACCTCCAGACCGGGACAACATACACAGAGCATACCTTCAGACCGGGACAACATACACAGAGCATACCTCCAGACCGGGACTGCATACACAGAGCATACCTCCAGACCGGGACTGCATACACAGAGCATACCTCCAGACCGGGACAACATACACAGAGCATACCTTCAGACCGGGACAACATACACAGAGCATACCTCCAGACCGGGACTGCATACACAGAGCATACCCCCAGACCTGGACTGCATACACAGAGCATACCTCCAGACCAGGACTGCATACACAGAGCATACCTCCAGACCGGGACTGCATACACAGAGCATACCTCCAGACCGGGACTGCATACACAGAGCATACCTCCAGACCGGGACAACATACACAGAGCATACCTTCAGACCGGGACAACATACACAGAGCATACCTCCAGACCGGGACTGCATACACAGAGCATACCTCCAGACCGGGACTGCATACACAGAGCATACCTCCAGACCGAGACTGCATACACAGAGCATACCTCCAGACCGGGACTGCATACACAGAGCATACCTCCAGACCGGGACTGCATACAGAGCATACCTCCAGACCTGGACTGCATACACAGAGCATACCTCCAGACCGGGACTGCATACACAGAGCATACCTCCAGACCGGGACTGCATACACAGAGCATACCTCCAGACCGGGACTGCATACACAGAGCATACCTCCAGACCGGGACAACATACACAGAGCATACCTCCAGACCGGGACTGCATACACAGAGCATACCTCCAGACCGGGACTGCATACACAGAGCATACCTCCAGACCGGGACAACATACACAGAGCATACCTCCAGACCGGGACTGCATACACAGAGCATACCTCCAGACCGGGACTGCATACACAGAGCATACCTCCAGACCGGGACAACATACACAGAGCATACCTCCAGACCAGGAATGCATACACAGAGCATACCTCCAGACCGGGACTGCATACACAGAGCATACCTCCAGACCGGGACAACATACACAGAGCATACCTCCAGACCGGGACTGCATACACAGAGCATACCTCCAGACCGGGACTGCATACAGAGCATACCTCCAGACCGGGACTGCATACACAGAGCATACCTCCAGACCGGGACTGCATACACAGAGCATACCTCCAGACCGGGACTGCATACACAGAGCATACCTCCAGACCGGGACTGCATACACAGAGCATACCTCCAGACCGGGACAACATACACAGAGCATACCTCCAGACCGGGACTGCATACACAGAGCATACCTCCAGACCGGGACTGCATACACAGAGCATACCTCCAGACCGGGACTGCATACACAGAGCATACCTCCAGACCGGGACTGCATACACAGAGCATACCTCCAGACCGGGATAACATACACAGAGCATACCTCCAGACCGGGACTGCATACACAGAGCATACCTCCAGACCGGGACTGCATACACAGAGCATACCTCCAGACCGGGACTGCATACACAGAGCATACCTCCAGACCGGGACAACATACACAGAGCATACCTCCAGACCGGGACTGCATACACAGAGCATACCTCCAGACCGGGACAACATACACAGAGCATACCTCCAGACCGGGACTGCATATACAGAGCATACCTCCAGACCAGGACTGCATACACAGAGCATACCTCCAGACCGGGACTGCATACACAGAGCATACCTCCAGACCGGGACAACATACACAGAGCATACCTCCAGACCGGGACTGCATACACAGAGCATACCTCCAGACCGGGACTGCATACACAGAGCATACCTCCAGACCGGGACTGCATACACAGAGCATACCTCCAGACCGGGACTGCATACACAGAGCACACCTCCAGACCGGGACAACATACACAGAGCATACCTCCAGACCGGGACAACATACACAGAGCATACCTCCAGACCGGGACAACATACACAGAGCATACCTCCAGACCGGGACTGCATACACAGAGCATACCTCCAGACCGGGACTGCATACACAGAGCATACCTCCAGACCGGGACAACATACACAGAGCATACCTCCAGACCGGGACTGCATACACAGAGCATACCTCCAGACCGGGACAACATACACAGAGCATACCTCCAGACCGGGACAACATACACAGAGCATACCTCCAGACCGGGACTGCATACACAGAGCACACCTCCAGACCGGGACAACATACACAGAGCATACCTCCAGACCGGGACAACATACACAGAGCATACCTCCAGACCGGGACAACATACACAGAGCATACCTCCAGACCGGGACTGCATACACAGAGCATACCTCCAGACCGGGACTGCATACACAGAGCATACCTCCAGACCGGGACTGCATACACAGAGCATACCTCCAGACCAGGACTGCATACACAGAGCATACCTCCAGACCGGGACAACATACACAGAGCATACCTCCAGACCGGGACTGCATACACAGAGCATACCTCCAGACCAGGACTGCATACACAGAGCATACCTCCAGACCGGGACAACATACACAGAGCATACCTCCAGACCGGGACTGCATACAGAGCATACCTCCAGACCGGGACTGCATACACAGAGCATACCTCCAGACCGGGACTGCATACACAGAGCATACCTCCAGACCGGGACTGCATACACAGAGCATACCTCCAGACCGGGACTGCATACACAGAGCATACCTCCAGACCAGGACTGCATACACAGAGCATACCTCCAGACCGGGACAACATACACAGAGCATACCTCCAGACCGGGACTGCATACAGAGCATACCTCCAGACCAGGACTGCATACACAGAGCATACCTCCAGACCGGGACTGCATACAGAGCATACCTCCAGACCGGGACTGCATACACAGAGCATACCTCCAGACCGGGACTGCATACACAGAGCATACCTCCAGACCGGGACTGCATACACAGAGCATACCTCCAGACCGGGACTGCATACACAGAGCATACCTCCAGACCGGGACTGCATACACAGAGCATACCTCCAGACCGGGACTGCATATACAGAGCATACCTCCAGACCGGGACTGCATACACAGAGCATACCTCCAGACCGGGACTGCATACACAGAGCATACCTCCAGACCGGGACAACATACACAGAGCATACCTTCAGACCGGGACAACATACACAGAGCATACCTCCAGACCGGGACTGCATACACAGAGCATACCTCCAGCCCGGGACTGCATACACAGAGCATACCTCCAGACCGGGACTGCATACACAGAGCATACCTCCAGACCGGGACTGCATACACAGAGCATACCTCCAGACCGGGACTGCATACACAGAGCATACCTCCAGACCGGGACTGCATACACAGAGCATACCTCCAGACCGGGACAACATACACAGAGCATACCTCCAGACCGGGACTGCATACACAGAGCATACCTCCAGACCAGGACTGCATACACAGAGCATACCTCCAGACCGGGACTGCATACACAGAGCATACCTCCAGACCGGGACTGCATACACAGAGCATACCTCCAGACCTGGACAACATACACAGAGCATACCTCCAGACCGGGACTGCATACACAGAGCATACCTCCAGACCGGGACAACATACACAGAGCATACCTCCAGACCGGGACTGCATACACAGAGCATACCTCCAGACCGGGACAACATACACAGAACATACCCCCAGACCGGGACTGCATATACAGAGCATACCTCCAGACCGGGACTGCATACACAGAGCATACCTCCAGACCGGGACAACATACACAGAACATACCCCCAGACCGGGACTGCATATACAGAGCATACCTCCAGACCGGGACAACATACACAGAGCATACCTCCAGACCGGGACTGCACACACAGAGCATACCTCCAGACCGGGACAACATACACAGAGCATACCTCCAGACCGGGACTGCATATACAGAACATACCTCCAGACCGGGACTGCATACACAGAGCATACCTCCAGACCGGGACTGCACACACAGAGCATACCTCCAGACCAGGACTGCATACACAGAGCATACCTCCAGACCGGGACTGCACACACAGAGCATACCTCCAGACCAGGACTGCATACACAGAGCATACCTCCAGACCGGGACTGCACACACAGAGCATACCTCCAGACCAGGACTGCATACACAGAGCATACCTCCAGACCGGGACTGCACACACAGAGCATACCTCCAGACCAGGACTGCATACACAGAGCATACCTCCAGACCGGGACTGCACACACAGAGCATACCTCCAGACCAGGACTGCATACACAGAGCATACCTCCAGACCGGGACTGCATACACAGAACATACCCCCAGACCGGGACTGCATATACAGAGCATACCTCCAGACCGGGACAACATATACAGAGCATACCTCCAGACCTGGACTGCATACACAGAGCATACCTCCAGACCGGGACTGCATACACAGAGCATACCTCCAGACCGGGACTGCATACACAGAGCATACCTCCAGACCGGGACTGCATACACAGAGCATACCTCCAGACCGGGACTGCATACACAGAGCATACCTCCAGACCGGGACTGCATACACAGAGCATACCTCCAGACCGGGACTGCATACACAGAGCATACCTCCAGACCGGGACAACATACACAGAGCATACCTCCAGACCGGGACTGCATACACAGAGCATACCTCCAGACCGGGACTGCATACACAGAGCATACCTCCAGACCGGGACTGCATACACAGAGCATACCTCCAGACCGGGACTGCATACACAGAGCATACCTCCAGACCGGGACTGCATACACAGAGCATACCTCCAGACCGGGACTGCATACACAGAGCATACCTCCAGACCGGGACTGCATACACAGAGCATACCTCCAGACCGGGACAACATACACAGAGCATACCTCCAGACCGGGACTGCATACACAGAGCATACCTCCAGACCGGGACTGCATACACAGAGCATACCTCCAGACCGGGACAACATACACAGAGCATACCTCCAGACCGGGACTGCATACACAGAGCATACCTCCAGACCGGGACTGCATACACAGAGCATACCTCCAGACCGGGACAACATACACAGAGCATACCTCCAGACCGGGACTGCATACACAGAGCATACCTCCAGACCGGGACTGCATACACAGAGCATACCTCCAGACCGGGACTGCATACACAGAGCATACCTCCAGACCAGGACTGCATACACAGAGCATACCTCCAGACCAGGACTGCATACACAGAGCATACCTCCAGACCGGGACTGCATACACAGAGCATACCTCCAGACCGGGACTGCATACACAGAGCATACCTCCAGACCGGGACTGCACACACAGAGCATACCTCCAGACCGGGACTGCATACACAGAGCATACCTCCAGACCGGGACTGCATACACAGAGCATACCTCCAGACCGGGACTGCATACACAGAGCATACCTCCAGACCGGGACTGCATACACAGAGCATACCTCCAGACCGGGACTGCATACACAGAGCATACCTCCAGACCGGGACTGCATACACAGAGCATACCTCCAGACCGGGACAACATACACAGAGCATACCTCCAGACCGGGACAACATACACAGAGCATACCTCCAGACCGGGACTGCATATACAGAGCATACCTCCAGACCGGGACTGCATACACAGAGCATACCTCCAGACCGGGACAACATACACAGAGCATACCTCCAGACCGGGACAACATACACAGAGCATACCTCCAGACCGGGACTGCATACACAGAGCATACCTCCAGACCAGGACTGCATACACAGAGCATACCTCCAGACCGGGACTGCATACACAGAGCATACCTCCAGACCGGGACTGCATACACAGAGCATACCTCCAGACCGGGACTGCATACACAGAGCATACCTCCAGACCGGGACTGCATACACAGAGCATACCTCCAGACCGGGACTGCATACACAGAGCATACCTCCAGACCGGGACAACATACACAGAGCATACCTCCAGACCGGGACTGCATACACAGAACATACCTCCAGACCGGGACAACATACACAGAGCATACCTCCAGACCGGGACAACATACACAGAGCATACCTCCAGACCGGGACAACATACACAGAGCATACCTCCAGACCGGGACTGCACACACAGAGCATACCACCAGACCGGGACTGCATACACAGAGCATACCTCCAGACCGGGACTGCATACACAGAGCATACCTCCAGACCGGGACTGCATACAGAGCATACCTCCAGACCTGGACTGCATACACAGAGCATACCTCCAGACCAGGACTGCATACACAGAGCATACCTCCAAACCGGGACTGCATACACAGAGCATACCTCCAGACCGGGACAACATATACAGAGCATACCTCCAGACCGGGACAACATACACAGAGCATACCTCCAGACCGGGACAACATACACAGAGCATACCTCCAGACCGGGACTGCATACACAGAGCATACCTCCAGACCAGGACAACATACACAGAGCATACCTCCAGACCAGGACTGCATACACAGAGCATACCTCCAGACCGGGACTGCATACACAGAGCATACCTCCAGACCGAGACTGCATACACAGAGCATACCTCCAGACCGTGACAAAATCGCAACAGGGTTCGGCCACAATCGCCGACTGCGACCGATCAAGACTAGATGCTCAGTCCCGGAGTAGTCACCGGCAGACACGCAGACAAAAGCTGGCAACATTCATCGATACATCACAACATCCAGCATTCAGGGAGCATTCGGACACAGAGTTCACTTCTTACCAGGTCGACTAATACACTGACATCAACATATTGCTTTACCACCTGAGGAGTGCTAGTCTGCTGATTTATGCCAGCAGAGTTCTTAGGTCGCAAACGGAAAGTCGAAAACGGAAGTCGAAAGTCGAAAACGGAAACTAGCGATATCTTCCGGGGTTGAGGGCTGGAGGCCAGCATAGCCTCTTTCGAAAGGAAGGGGGCATTTAAAACCGAACTGATGTCCATCAACGCACATCTGCGGGATCATTGTTTGCCGCACTTACTTGCCAGAAGAGATGCTGAGCATCTTCGGCTCGGGAGTGAGCATAAGAAGCGAATGCAGGATTCCGTTACTGTTCATTTCAAGTGTCAGCGGCCCGCCCTGCAAACAGTCATTCCAAACGTCAACGTCAGTTGACCTGCGCCTGGCGCCGCGGTCGGACGTGCGCCGGTGCGCGGGGACGCTCACCGTCCCGCCCATACTCCCGGTGTGCGTGTGGTGTGTGCGAGACACCTGGCCTTCTCCGCTGCTCCGAGTGAGTCAGACACGTCGACGAGACACCAAGCCTACAGCACAGAAGCCAGGACACGGCCCGACCGTCTGACCGCTGCCGGTGCCCCGGGGGCACGGCCGGTTCACCGTCGCCCCGGAACCGGGATGGACTCCGCGGCCCAACCCTGTTGAAGACGTCATAGCCGGTCAGGGTCGGCCTGACCTTCAACAGTGTTGGTTGATGTGGCGCTGGTTTCGTGTCGCCGGCGCCAATGAGGGTGCGGCGACCGAAGCTGTGTGTGCCGTTTTCAGCGTCTATAATTTTGACATAATGCAGGGGCACTGGTTCTCGTCGACGAGTGTGTGAAAAATTGTATGCATGTAAGTTGTTTTTAATTCTAACTGTGTGTTCCCTCTAACATGATGACGCGGCATTTAGAATAGCCATTGTTTGTGATGGAGAATGCTTAAACTGTCAAATACAAATACAAATACAAGTCATCGACAGCGATGTGAATCGAACCCCGCGCCGCAAGCTAGCCTCTACTAAGGTGATACAATTTCAGTTAAGAGAAGACTTCTAAGATCAGGCCATTGTTTAAGGTAAGACCATCGAGTTCCAGCGCACAGTGTTGAGCCCACAGTGTTGAGCCCACAGCGTGCAGTGAAATACGCAGCATCGTAGCACTTATCGCGGATCTGACTGAAAAACGTCTCCCCATCGCTACAACACACACACACACACACACGCGCGCACGCGCACGCCCACGCCCACGCCCACGCCCACGCCCACGCCCACGCCCACGCCCACGCCCACGCCCACGCCCACGCCCACGCCCACGCCCACGCCCACGCCCACGCCCACGCCCACGCCCACGCCCACGCCCACGCCCACGCCCACGCCCACGCCCACGCCCACGCCCACGCCCACGCCCACGCCCACGCCCACGCCCACGCCCACGCCCACGCCCACGCCCACGCCCACGCCCACGCCCACGCCCACGCCCACGCCCACGCCCACGCCCACGCCCACGCCCACGCCCACGCCCACGCCCACGCCCACGCCCACGCCCACACACACACACACACACACACACACACACACACACACACACACACACACACACACACACACACACACACACACACACACACACACACACACACACACACACACACACACACACACACACACACACACACACACACACACACACACACACACACACACACACACACACACACACATGACAGTAATCACAACCACAAACGCATGCCGACTGGAGACGGCAGCGCGTCCCCCCCACTACAGCTGCTCCTCCTTCCCATCCCCTCCCTCCTCCACCAACACTGCCTGCGACCAACCCAGCACGGCGGGGCGGGGCGGGGCGGGGCGGGGCGGGGCGGGGCGGGGCGGCGGGTCACTCGCCTGAGACTGCCGCGGTGTCGCGGCGAACTGAAGCCGGCGGGGCCGCCGGGCGCTCACCACACCGGACACGGACTTCCCCAGCGGCGCGGCACCGTCCGCGGCCGACGGAGACGGCTCCTGCTGCGGCTCCTGCTCCGGCTCCGGCTCCTGCTCCTGCTCCTGCTCAGACTTCGGCGACGGGAGTGGCGCAGCCGAAGCTGGGGGCTTGTGATAGTTATAGATATTGACGTTCGCGTTTCTAGAGTCAGACACGGAGGCGGACTGTTGCGAGTTGTCCGTCTTGATAACCTCGATGTGGGCCCCAGGCTTGTCTTCGGCGCCGTGCGTGGTTCCGGTGTGAGATTCGGCCCCAGCAGGGGGCGATTTCTTCGTGCCGTGCTGCCTGGAGATCTGAGACTTGAAAGCACCGGCTGGAGGCGACTTTTTACCTGGGGAGAACAGCGGCGTGCGGGGTTGGGCGGCGGGGCCGTCGGTCCGTGCCTTGGAAGCACCGACTGGAGGCTTCATTTCAGCCAGGGACGACAGCCACTCATCGATGGCATGTTTAGATCCACGTTTGACTTCGGGCTTAACCTGTTTTCCGTTATCTTTGATGTTGGTGACGTTGGCTAACCTCACGTACAGGTAGGACCGTAAACGTTTGACCTGCGACAGAAGAGGTGTTGATAACATCATGCGCGAAGTCCTAACTAGCTGAGGCATAGCTGAGGCATAGTCGATAGCAGCAACACGATTATCACGTTCCCAATCACGACGTGAAGCAGTGGCGCTTATATAAGCAGCTATTCCCATTGGACCATTTACACTGGATTACTTAAAATGTAGAGATTAAAGGTCAGATACATATAATACAAACCCTAGCCTCAAAATTAACTCCCATTAAGCCGGAACCTACCGACATGGTTAGACGACAAAGGAAGCCAAAGATCCAGATGACTCCACATAGCAATTGAACATTAGTTTTCATAT
>JAXIVJ010012678.1:0-39596 GCA_036785665.1 Chirona hameri | reverse complement strand
GTAGATACTGTCTAGTAGATACTGTCTAGTAGATACTGTCTAGTTGAAGTGTTGACCAAGCGGGTACCACTCGCTCTTGGTTCGGAAGTCTGAAGAGGTGCTCCCAGGACCAACGACAGGTGTTGTCGCCGTCCTTGAACCTTCAGCAATATGATGTCATGGACGGGAAACTCAATTCCGATGCATATGTCGTAAAAACTGATTATGTGTGCTCTTCCAGCATATTAATTTGTCGTGTCGTTTTTTATGTAGGAAACCCAGTGGCGAATCCAGGAGGGGGGGGGGGTCACGGGGGTCATGACCTCCCCCATTTGGGCCATGGGGGCACCACCGCGCGCCGTGGGGGCACCACCGCGCCCGGGGCACCAGGGGGCCACCACCAAAATAAAGAAGAAAAAAATCCGCGCTGCTACGCGGTGCAAATCATTAAATGTGCTTTGAACCAAGGGAACCACCGCGCCTGTGTACCAGGGGGCACTACCGCGCTGGTGTACCAGGGGCACCACCGCGCCGGTGAACCAAGGGCACCACCGCGCCGTTGTTCCAGGGGCACCATCGTGACGGTAGGCGACACTGCGGGGGCGAGGGGAGAAACCTCTGATGCAGCGGGTTGTCATCCCTTTTGTGCAACCTCCACCAGTAACGGTTGGCAGCACTCGGGCGTTTGGGCGTTAAAAGCCTACTACACCATAGTGTTTCCCATGTTAAATCGATGATTTTCAGACGAGGCTGGCTCGTAACTTATGGTACATATGTTAAATCTGACTTCTGGACCAGATAGCTACAAACCTTGGCTACAACGTTTCTACTTTCCATTTTACGATATAACGGGTGAAAAAGGGGTTGAATGGGCTTGGGGGTTAACCAATGTCGGAACGACCGCTTCCAAATGCTACTACAGGTAAGTTGTAATATACACTACTTCGACTACTACTTCGTAAATAATTTAATATGACCGCTCACAAAATGCTACTACAGGTACTGAAATATACACTACTTCGACTACTACTTCGTATATTTGCTGGAATTGAATTCAATAAATACAGATATAATATATGGAAATACAGGTTATTGATAGCAAACAATACCTTTAATATATAGATCATGGTTGAAGCATATACCACAACAGCCTGAAATTCCCGGCATATATCATGGTTGAAGCATACCCACAACAGCCTGAAATTCCCGGCATAGGTCATGGTTGAAGCATACCACAACAGCCTGAAATTCCCCGGCATAGATCATGGTTGAAGCATACCACAATAGCCTGAAATTCCCGGCATAGATCATGGTTGAAGCATACCACAACAGCCTGAAATTCCCGGCATATATCATGGTTGAAGCATACCACAACAGCCTGAAATTCCCGGCCTAGGTCATGGTTGAAGCATACCACAACAGCCTGAAATTCACGGCATAGATCATGGTTGAAGCATACCACAACAGCCTGAAATTCCCGGCATAAATCATTGGTTGAAGCATACCACAACAGCCTGAAATTCCCGGCATAGATCATGGTTGAAGCATACCACAACAGCCTGAAATTCCCGGCATAGATCATGGTTGAAGCATAACCACAACAGCCTGAAATTCCCGGCATAGTTCATGGTTGAAGCATACCACAACAGCCTGAAATTCCCGGCATATATCATGGTTGAAGCATACCACAACAGCCTGAAATTCCCGGCATAGATCATGGTTGAAGCATACCACAACAGCCTGAAATTCCCGGCATAGATCATGGTTGAAGCATACCACAACAGCCTGAAATTCCCGGCATAGATCATGGTTGAAGCATACCACAACAGCCTGAAATTCCCGGCATAGATCATGGTTGAAGCATACCACAACAGCCTGAAATTCCCGGCATATATCATGGTTGAAGCATACCACAACAGCCTGAAATTCCCGGCATAGATCATGGTTGAAGCATACCACAACAGCCTGAAATTCCCGGCATATATCATGGTTGAAGCATGCCACAAACAGCCTGAAATTCCCGGCATAGGTCATGGTTGAAGCATACCACAACAGCCTGAAATTCCCGGCATAGATCATGGTTGAAACATACCACAACAGCCTGAAATTCCCCGGCATAGATCATGGTTGAAGCATACCACAAACAGCCTGAAATTCCCGGCATATATCATGGTTGAAGCATACCACAACAGCCTGAAACTCCCGGCATATATCATGGTTGAAGAAGCCTACCACAACAGCCTGAAATTCCCGGCATGGTTGAAGCATACCACAACAGCCTGAAATTCCCGGCATTGATCATGGTTGAAGCATACCACAACAGCCTGAAATTCCCGGCATAGATTCATGGTTGAAGCATACCACAATAGCCTGAAATTCCCGGCATAGATCATGGTTGAAGCATTCCACAGCAGCCTGAAATTCCCGGCATAGATGATGGTTGAAGCATACCACAACAGCCTGAAATTCCCGGCATAGTTCATGGTTGAAGCATACCACAACAGCCTGAAATTCCCGGCATAGATTCATGGTTGAAGCACACCACAACAGCCTGAAATTCCCGGCATAGATGATGGTTGAAGCATACCACAACAGCCTGAAATTCCCGGCATAGATCATGGTTGAAGCATGCCACAACAGCCTGAAACTCCCGGCATGGTTGAAGCATACCACAACAGCCTGAAATTCCCGGCATAGGTCATGGTTGAAGCATGAACAGCCTGAAACTCCCGGCATGGTTGAAGCATACCACAACAGCCTGAAATTCCCGGCATAGATGATGGTTGAAGCATACCAACAACAGCCTGAAATTCCCGGCATATATCACGGTTGAAGCATACCACAACAGCCTGAAATTCTCCAGCATAGATCATGTTGAAGCATACCACAACAGCCTGAAATTCCGGCATAGATCATGGTTGAAGCATACCACAACAGCCTGAAATTCCCGGCAATAGATCATGGTTGAAGCATACCACAACAGCCTGAAATTCCCCTGCATAGATCATGGTTGAAGCATACCACAACAGCCTGAAATTCCCGGCATATATCATGGTTGAAGCATACCACAACAGCCTGAAATTCCCGGCATAGATCATGGTTGAAGCATACCACAACCAGCCTGAAATTCCCGGCATTGATCATGGTTGAAGCATACCACAACAGCCTGAAATTCCCGGCATTGATCATGGTTGAAGCATACCACAACAGCCTGAAATACCCGCATAGATCATGGTTGAAGCATACCAACACAGCCTGAAATTCCCTGCATAGATCATGGTTGAAGCATACCACAACAGCCTGAAATTCCCGGCAATATATCATGGTTGAAGCATACCACAACAGCCTGAAATTCCCGGCATGGTTGAAGCATACCACAACAGCCTGAAATTCCCGCATAGATCATGGTTGAAGCATACCACAACAGCTGAAATTCCCGGCATATATCATGGTTGAAGCCATACCACAACAGCCTGAAATTCCCGGCATAGATGATGGTTGAAGCATACCACAACAGCCCTGATTTAATGCAGTAGTTGTCGTTATAGTTATCACGCGCACTACCGGAGGGTTGACTCCCCCTCCTGTTTTTTCATGAATGCGGAAAAAGAGCGGCGCGCAGCGTCACCAAATTTTAGCACAACTGTATGGACATCAATTATCCACATGGTGTGACATTTTTGACTTCGAAATATCTCAGGTCAGGTCACCAGGCCCTGTAACGTGATCCCACCTCCAAAATGTTTGCCGTCGTACCACAGCCACAGTGTCTGGCCGATTGGTTTAAAACTTACAGGATTTCATAAGGTGATAGGTACATACCTAAAATTCTTTTATCTCGGATTTGTTTTTTATATCGGTTACCTAAGTTCGGGTCAATTTCGTGACCTCTCCATTACAAGTCAATGGGGAAATATTCAAATGTTTCTATCCGAGGATACGTCATGATATCAGTCAAATTCCTTCTGGATCATGTTATCATAGGACATTATTGATGATCCATGTGCAATTTTGTTCATTGATCCCTACGGAGTCAGCCGAGGTCATCCGAGGTCCACCAACACGTTTCTGGCAATCACTCTCGACTGAATGAATATAGAGAAGTGAAACTGGCATGCCAATGTGTGTGTCCCACCGAGACACGTCTATCGAAATATGCAACATGACTTACTTGGGTCACCACTTGACCTTGACCTGAGGTCAAATTTTTACGTTCATCTAACATGATCAACAGGGATATGATTCGAAGCGCCTGGACGAGACCAACACGACGGCGTCACAATTATTGCCGTATCTTTATTAGGTAAAAGCCATTCGCGAAAAACTGTTTTTGCAAAAAATTGCCCTTTTGAAATTTCGTGACCTCTGGAGCCTAAATGATTGACCTGAGCTCAAATATTAGGATACCAAGTGGGATTGTATTCTTCAAGAGCTTTCGATTGCTTTTTCCGTTTGTTCCTAGCTGCCATAGTTCCCGAGATATTTGAGGGTGTTCGAAGCGAAGTTCTAAAACTGGAAAATCTGACCTATGGTGAGGTCACTTCAATATTGACCTGACCTTAAACAATACAGATATGCTTTGTATAGAGCTTGTCTCGAGCTATCTACACCCGTTTTCCGCTTGTCGCTAGGTTGCGTGGTTTTCGGGATCTTAGGGGGGTGGGGGCGGAAATCACTCCCCCACGGCAGTTCGTGGTTGGCGCGAACCTCCGGCAGTGCGCGTGTTAAGTTCTTCCAAAACGCAAGCTTTAATTCTGGAGATGCAAACTGCAAGGGCAGCCAACCCACGGGCCTGCATCTACGAGCGCTCCTTTAGCTGTTTTGAGTTTTCACGGAACGGAAGCCACGTGTTCTTATTTTAAGGAAACAGATCTCCCCTTAACATTTTGCGAACCATTTTAAACAAAACGGCTAAAAAATCGTTCGAAACAATACATTTTGTATTGGCCCAAAACGGCAAGCATTGTTTTACGCAGACAAGAAACAGTGCAGTTCTTGGAGACCTCCGAAGCCGATGACGTCATTAGCCTTCATTCCAATTTCCAATACACAGCTTTAGTTTGAAGGCACTTTGTGGATGTACGAAACAAAACCTTCATTCCAATTTCAAATGCACACTGTTAGTTTGAAGGCACTTTGTGGATGAACGAAATAAAACTTTAATTCCAATTTCCAATGCACACCTTTAGTTTGAAGGCACTTTGTGGATGGACGAAATAAAACCTGCATTCCAATTTCCAATGCACACCTGTAGTTTGAAGGCACTTTGTGGATGGACGAAATAAAGCCTTCATTCCAATTTCCAATGCACACCTTTAGTTTGAAGGCACTTTGTGGATGGACGAAATGAAACCTGCATTCCAATTTCCAATGCACAACTGTAGTTTGAAGGCACTTTGTGGATGGACGAAATAAAACCTTCATTCCAATTTCCAATGCACACCTTTAGTTTGAAGGCACTTTGTAGATGGACGAAATGAAACCTTCATTCCAATTTCGAATGCACACCTTTAGTTTGAAGGCACTTTGAGGATGGACGAAATAAAACCTTCATTCCAATTTCCAATGCACACCTTTAGTTTGAAGGCAATTTGTAAACGGACTAAATCAAACCTTGATTCCAATTTCCAATGCACACCTTTAGTTTGAAGGCACTTTGTAGATGGACTAAATAAAGTTTGATAATTATCCTATAATTTCGCTCACGATATTTGTACCTAATCTCATCAGGTCAGGTTATCTAATAACATTTTATCTGACTAGGCTGGCCTCCGATGACAGTGAGGCCCTTCTTGACAAATCACACTGTTCCAAATTCCTGCCACACCAAAGACCGACGTTTTCCTTGCAATGACCTTGTATTGTGACCTTGTCATGACCTCTGCGATGGCCTCGGGCGATGTTGGTCAAGGAGTCGTCACTGGAGACCCCATGACCCCAGCCAGATCAGGCTCACTTCAAACCACACCAGATCAGGTCCAGACCAGTCTCAGACCAGGCCAGGCCCATTCAGGTCAGGTTAGGTCAGGTCAGACCAGGTCAGATCAGGTCAGATCAGGTCGTCTTCTAGGCCTTGGTGAACTCCAGCCGGAGCCGGAACTCAGTCGGATTCTCCGCCGGATCCCTCGCCGGATCCCTCGTCACAGACGACAGCATGTGGCCAGTTGCACACGTTCAGAGTGGTGTCGAACAGAGTACCCTGTGGAGAACACAGCGGTGTCAGACAAAGTGCATCAGGCTAAGGAGGCATCGCACAATGGCTACTGCTGATGAGTTGATCGACACATTTTAGGAGTATATCGACGCAGTAATAGCAATAACAACAGCACCATGCACATAATACACAACAACACATAATAAATAACAACAGCACTATGCACATAACAAACAACAACACATAACAAATAACCACAGCACTATGCCTTTGGGCGTTACAGTACTATATTTTGTGTGAAACCTCTCGCGGCTGTTTGATAACTCATAGCTTTGGCGTTGAAAACATTATTCGCTTCGTGTTACGCTGAAATTAATTCGTTACAACAGAAAAAGCAAACGTCTAATAAATGCTCCAATACGGAAATATATAGAAATACCAGCGACAAATCTCGGAAGCCAAACTGAGAAAACGTCCTCATGCGCAAACACAAAATGCGTATTTTAAAGGAATCAGTATAACGACACATGAAATGGTGGAACAGGGGAGAACAAAACCTCGGTATTGGCTACGTACGGCGGGACAGTCGAACTTGTAGGCGACGCCGTTACTGCACTGGTAGAAGATGCTGCAGTCGTTTGTGTCACGGAAATACATCGAAGACGCGGAGTCCCTCTGAAGGTCAAAGGTCAGAGGTCAGAGGTCAGAGGTCAGAGGTCAGCGGTCAGCGGTCAGAGGTTAGCGGTCAGAGGTCAGCGGTCAGAGGTCTGCGGTCAGAGGTCAGAGGTCAGAGATCAGAGGTCAGAGTTCAGAGGTCAGAGGTCAGAGGTCAGAGGTCAGAAGTCAGAGGTCAGAGGACAGAGGGCAGAGGCCAGAGGTCAGAGGTCAGAGGTCAGAGGTCAGAGGTCAGAGGTCAGAGGTCAGATGTCAGAGGTCAGATGTCAGAGGTCAGAGGTCAGAGGTCAGAGGTTAGAGGTCAGAGGTCAGAGGTCAGAGGTCAGAGGTCAGAGGTCAGAAGTCAGAGGTCAGAGGTCAGAGGTCAGACTCAGCTAAAAAATAAAGTGGAACCTACTTTAAAAAAGCAGCAACATTCGGAAAATATCATTGAAACATTATGCAAAAGTTTGTCCATGATCTGATATGGTAGGATGTTGTTGGCGAATGTAGTCTTCTAGCAGATTCAAGTGTTCTGTAATACTATTTGAAGGATGTTGAGATCGGAGACTCGACGGACCATCCCCCCCCCCCCCTCCCTCTCCCATCTTACCGGGGGGCAGCGTGGGTCAGAGGTGAGGACCCGGTTGGCCGAGGCCACCGCCACCAGAGCCACCACAGCGAACAGCCTGCCGAACACGAACACCGAGAAAACGGGGAGTCAGTGGTGTCAGAGGCGAGGACCCGGTTGGCCGAGGCCACCGCCGCCAGAGCCGCCACAGCGAACAGCCTGCCGAACCCAGAAGACGGCGAGTCAGTGGTGTCAGAGGTGAGGGCCCGGTTGGCCGAGGCCACCGCCGCCAGAGCCGCCACAGCGAACAGACTGCCGAACACCCAGAAACGGAGAGTCAGTGGTGTCAGATGTGAGGGCCCGGTTGGCCGAGGCCACCGCCGCCAGAGCCGCCACAGCGAACAGCCTGCCGAACGCCGAGAAGACGGCGAGTCAGTGGTGTCAGAGGTGAGGACCCGGCTGGCCGAGGTCACCGCCGCCAGAGCCGCCACAGCGAACAGACTGCCGAACACCCAGAAGACGGCGAGTCAGTGGTGTCAGAGGTGAGGACCCGGCTGGCCGAGGCCACCGCCGCCAGAGCCGCCACAGCGAACAGACTGCCGAACACCCAGAAGACGGCGAGTCAGTGGTGTCAGAGGCGAGGACCTGGTTGGCCGAGGCCACCGCCGCCAGAGCCGCCACAGCGAACAGACTGCCGAACACCCAGAAGACGGCGAGTCAGTGGGCCGTGTAATATGTTGACGATATAAATATGCTGTGTGAAATGGGACACGCTATTTGGAAAATATCATGCCTCGAACTTCAGCGTGCATCATAAATGCCTAGGTCACTTTTCAGTTACTTTCCACACCGTTTTCATTCACATAGTTGTTGGAAAGACATGTGACCTTTTCTTATGATAACAATACTGTCTTTTTAAAATAATGACAGTACAATTTTTATTCTTTGATATTTGTGTTATAAACTAGTGTGGATTGTTTACCTGTGCATAGTTCCTGGGAGTTACCAACTAATGAGAGAGCGACGAATTATGTCTTAGAGACCTTCATTTCCTTTTGAATTAACTTTGACTTTGAGTAATACATTATTGTATTATTTACTTTGAATTAACTTTGAGTAATAGATATGTATTTATCAGAAGTCAAAGTTAATTCAAAAGGAAATGAAAGTCTCTAAGACATAATTCGTCGCCTTCTCATTAGTAGGTAACTCTCAGGAACTATGCAAAGGTAAAAAATACACACTAGTTTATAACACAAATATCAAAGAATAAAAGTTATAAAATGAAAGGAAGTTTCAGAGAGAAAATAAATCCAGGTAGAAGACGACCTCGCGGCTATACGAAATGACCGCTATGCCTGTCCACCTGCTCTTACTCCTACAGCTGCAGACCCGTCCTCTGCATCTACTCACAGTTTCATGGCTGGTGTCTTGAGATGAGCGCGTGACAGCTTACAAAAGGAGTCCTCTGACGGCGAAGACACGCCAGCAGCCCACTTATATACAGCCTTATCGTTTTATGACTTTACCACCACCGCTGGGCGATATACGCAGAATTTCGCGAACATGCCGTCTTCGCCTGTGCTAAGGTCACAAGATGACCCGAACTAATGACGTCATCGGACCTATCGGGTCGGGATTGTGGCGCGGTGACGTGCGTTTGTTCAGCAATACGTCGGAACGTCGCGAATCTGGTGGTATGCGTGTGATGACCACGTCAGGGTAAAAAGCGGTTGGTTTCAGAGCCTCCGCTAACATGCTAACTTAGAGGGGGGGGGGGGATAAATCCCCCAGTCGATGGTAAGAAAACACATAGAACATCCTAAGCTGAATCTAGAATATACAACTTTCCATAATTTGGTGACCATCTGTAGCAGTAGACGAAGTTGAACCATTTGAGCGCAAATTTATAACATACCAATTATTTTTTACACTTGCAAATAATAAATGGTTCTATTGTGACATCATTACATGACACAAAAGAGTGCTCGTAACGCCCGCTATAGTACAGTACCTGCATAGTATAGTACCTGCATAGTATAGTACCTGCATAGCATAGTATAGTACCTACACAATAACGTGACTTTGGAGGGCGATATGGGTTTTGAACGGTCCGTCACCAAGGGGGGGGGGGGGGGGTTCCTAATGCAACGCTGGGGCCACCGCCAACGTTGTATTTTGCCCTACCCACTTTGTGTTTTATCCCACCAATTTTTCAGATTTGAAGGTTTGCTGGTGCAAACTGGTCATTGTTTACCTGAACCAAGCAAAACGACCAACCAGTGGTGGAACTTTATACAATGGGTTGGGGCGGGGGGGGGGCTCAACGATATAGGCCGACCGAATGGTCACTCAGGACGACTATGTTCCCCTCAGGCCAACTGAAGTCCTCCTCAAGCTGACCGAAGGCCCCTGAGGCCAAAAAGCACCTCTTCAAGCTGGCCGAAGTCCGAAGGCACCTTAGGCTGAAAATGGGGCTCTTCATGTCAACCAAGTCGACCGAGAGCCATTCAAGCCGACCGAGACTCTACGGACTTATTATAAATTATCTCTACGGACTTATTAGAAAAAGACAATTCATGCAGTCAACTTATCCATTATATCATAATCGAAGAAGCAGTCGCAGATGGAATAACAGTGCTCGTATACTTCTAAGATGGAATACTTCTAAGATGTAATCACAATGATGAAATACGCAAAATTCTAAACAGAACAATTTGTACGTAGTCCTTGAAGTTTTTGAAGGACATACATTTTGGGAAACATTGGGGGCCAGAGCACCATTGGGGGGGGGGGGCTCAGCTCAGCATTGGGGGGCTCTCGGGCCCTCCCAAAGAGATATAAAGTCCCGCCCCTGGCCTGCGACCAACCAATATGACATTTTACATTTTACATGCTTTAAGATTTAAAGGCTTGCTGGCGCTAAACTGGTCATTTTTACCTCAACCAAGCAAAAGGACCAACCAATATGACATTTTACGCCACCAACACTTTTGGGAAAGCTCCACCCATGCCCGACACCATTATCAAAATCCCGACACGATGTTGAGCGGCCCAAGAGAAGTGAGGGACGCTAAATATCATTGATAACGGTAAAGGGACTTTAAAAACACTGGACTCGATAAAGTCACGCTACTTGCATCATCGCCAATTTGCTTTACCACTTGTTTTTGTTGCTAGGTATATCAGAACGGACGCGGTGGAGCGGGTCGGTAGCGTACGCATGGGAACCAGCGGACACACCGGGCTGGCAATGGGCCAGGGAAAGTACCGGGGCTGGCAATGGGCCAGGGAACGTACCGGGCTGGCACTGGGCCAGGGAACGTACCGGGCTGGCAATGGGCCAAGGAACGTACCGGGCTGGCACTGGGCCAGGGAACGTACCGGGCTGGCACTGGGCCAGGGAACGTACCGGGCTGGCAATGGGCCAGGGAACGTACCGGGCTGCCAATGGGCCAGGGAACGTACCGGGCTGGCAATGGGTCAGGGAACGTACCGGGCTGGCAATGGGCCTGGGAACGTACCGAGCTGGCAATGGGCCAGGGAACGTACCGGGCTGGCAATGGGACAGGGAACGTACCGGGCTGGCAATGGGCCAGGGAACGTACCGAGCTGGCAATGGGCCAGGGAACGTACCGGGCTGGCAATGGGTCAGGGAACGTACCGGGCTGGCAATGGGTGGACGGACTTATTACCTTAAGTTACCCCTCCCCTCCTTCAGCTGAGTACCTTGACGCTGCTGTAGCCCAGGCAGCCATAGAACGGTAGAGCTTGGTTGCAGCAACCGAGTTAACTTGGATTAACCAGTGTTGATGTTAAAGTAATGTTTCTGAATCGATCCAGGGAATACATGAAATCGTTGCTGAAATAAGATTTGTGAGATAAGACATTTTGAAGGGAGAAAAATAAAACCTATCATTAATGCACCAATAAATGCACCAATCACCAATCCTTACCTGTAAACAAAAGCAGGCAAAATTAAACCCGATTTGTCTTATCTGAAGTCACTGCGTTGCTATCTAGCTCATGATCGGTGGCCGAATCTGTGTCTTGACCTGGTGTAAAGATACAATGCCTCCTTATCCGTGTACTCAACACACAGAGTCGATTGTAGTTCCGATGCAGTGTCATAAGCGCACTAAGCCAATATTGCAATAATCACAGTGATAATGCCGGTGGGCTTACTTAGCACTTTAAGCGGCTCCGATAACCATGGGCGTGACCACCTTCCGAAAGTAGGGGAGGACGGAGGCACTTTGAAGTCGATTCTTCCCATGCAACGCCAATAGGTGTAATTCTAAAATCAGAAAATGTTGGGGGGGGGGGGGGGGGTGGCAGGGGACGCGTCCCCCCCGTCCCCAGTGGTGACTACGCCCATGTCGACGTCATCCTCTGATTGTAGTCCCTTAGCTTGCACTGAGGCGTACCCGATTGGAAATGAGGATTGCTCTTGATGCAGTCCATAGTCGAGATTGGCAAAATGATTAAATGTGTAAATGAGTATGTTCTGGCAACCTGACTCCGCAGCATGGCAGCGAAGTCCGAGAAACAATACAAATATTAAAGCCGAATAAAGAGATTTACAAAGATGAAGAGTAATTTTAACTCATCATGTCTTGCTTACTGAATTTCAGTTATCTGATGTTTCTATGACTATGACTAGACCGAGGTTTGTTTCCTATCATTGGTCGGTAATTCCACTCTGATATATTTGTGTCTTGTCTTTGAAGTACCTCAATGTTTTCATGTAATGAAATTATATTCAATTTTGTATCGAAAAAGATGCGATAATTAGATACATAGGTAATACAAATCAAACTTAAATACATATGTCCAGTTTCCACCCTACATAACAAAACATGCGCTCAACACCTTAACCCTATTAGTGACAGGGGGTGGATTCCGCCCGCCTCATGTTTTTCGCAGATATCTCCGGAAGGGCTGGGAGCATACCTATGAAATTTTGGGACTTTTCATGAAATTGAATACCACATATTGAGTCGAATTGTTTTACTCCTAACCTGCACAGAGGCGCTTCCCGGTTTTTGGAGTTTGTTTCGGTGACATTTGGCGATAATACGGAGATGCGAACTTCACGGCTTCTTCCTAACTGCCTAAAGTATAAAGGAGTTACATAGGTTTACGGTGATTGAAACAAGTTTAAATTAGTTGATTTTGGTAAACGATAATACATATTGCACGGCAGAGGCGGTTTCAGGGACTTGAAAAGGGGAGGTTTACAGGAAGTTATTTTTCTTATATTTTGCCTCCCTTTTCGCTAACCTGGCACCGCCTATGAATACAAGTATGCTTTATAACTGTTGTGTTCGATGTCACAATAGCGCACCATTTATTTATCGAAAAGACGAAGAAAAAAAGACGGTTTTGCAAGGCATTGATTTTATCCCAAAATTTAGTGATCTGAAAACACCTATTATTTTTGAATTTTCAAAAGTCACCGTTATATATCAATCCCCAATTCAATCTCTATCGATCCCCATTAGTTGCGTTAAAATCGGTTGATAAACATGACAGCTGTGTTGGATCACAAATACCTCTAATATTTGTAGTTTTTTTTCCCTCGTGTTGCCCCCTATCAAACATTTCCCATTGTTTCCTTCTTCAGAAATGTAGATCGTGTTGAAGGGAATCAAACACCGTTTGATTTTTGGGTAGATATCGAGATCTCGGGGGAGGGGCGGAATCTCCCCCCCCCCCTGCCACTAATAGGGGTAGCCAGGGACTTAGACTTTAGGGGTAGCCAGCCATTTAAACCTTAACTGTGAGTATGTTCTACAACGCTGTTGTGCAAAATCGGCGTCATACTCGGCAAATGTAAAAGTCATGCTCCTGTGCGTTTTACTATCTCTCGTAATAAAATCCACCGCTCGGTGTGCGCGGTCTGCACCACCGTCCTGCGGTTGACCCGTCCCGCAGCTGTGCTGAAGCTCAGCCCCGGGCGATCACGTGACCTGGCCGGACGAAGCTTCAAGGTCACCGGCCACCGCGCGGCCGGCCGGGTCGGGTCGGGTCCTGCGAGTATTGGCTGGTGTGTCGAATTCACTGGAGCGAATGCCGTGCTTTATAAAAGCTCAGTGTAATAATTGAGCGACCAGATCCCTTTTGATCCTCCCGACTGCCGGTCCTCCATCCTTTGTCACGCCCACGTTACCCCGGGTCTGGTGCAGTGGCGGATCCAGGATTTTCTAAGGCAGGGGGCTGCAGGCCCGAGGGCGGCATATTTCCTCGGTAACAGGGGCGGCATGGTCCAAAGGGGCGGCAATCCAATATGTCAATTAAACGGGTCAAATATGCCTCTTCCTTATCCCGCGCCCCCCGAGGGGGGGGGGGGGGGGAGGGGCAGAATCTGCCCCCTCCCGGATTTGCTCAGTATCTTGAAAACTATGATAGATATTGACGTGAAACGTTCCGTACCTTATGTTGCATCCATTTTACGTCTTCTCTCAACATGTCAGTTGGGCAAACTACAGAGGCGATACAAAATAGATCAATCAATTTTTAGATTTTGTTATGCCTATATTTGGGCATACATGCAGTATCAAACTGTGAGGCCTGTCATTAGGATAATTCGGAGCAACATACGCATACTCGGAGGTTAAAAAGTGTCGGAAAACATGTTGTCCATCAATATATCGGAATAATAAATGAGACCATATTCGGTAATTCCCCTTATTTCACGAAAATGACGATCTAAATATTGATTCCGCGACGCAACGACCAGTGTGAAATACATTTTTAGATCGGTAGTCAGCCGGCTAATCCAATTTTAGATCATGAAGTCAGGTGGCGAATCAAAATTAAATCGCTGAGGCTGTTGCGAGTGCCGAAATTGAGATCGCCGACCCTTACTTTGGCCATATCTGCCAAAGTAGGGATCTGATCATACAAGTACAAGACAATATGATGGCGCGATTCGTGCAGTTTCAACCGAAAAAAATCCAGGGGTGATGGGCATTTTTTTAGGGGTGATAGGGTGTTTGAAGGTGTGAATGTTAGGAAAACAATACATTTTTAGATCGGATCTCCTTATAAGGGCATGCTCCGCCCATTTTGATGACGTCACGACCTAATTTTTGATCGATCCATTTTTAGATCGCCTTCCCGTAGTTTGCCCAACTGATGTCATTCAAATTAGTGAAGTAGTTTGGGAGATAATGACGTTTTAGTGACGTTAGGTCATGCCATTTTTGGTGGAAAAACGATAAATGTTTGAAAAACCGTAGACAATCGAGTTGTAAAGCAAATTGCAAAAAAATCAAATGAAAGAAAATGCCATTTTCTTCAAAAGGGCACGATGTTTTCCGAGGGCGGCATGATGCCTTCCGAGGTCGGCATGATGCCTTCCGAGGGTGGCATGATACATTCCGAGGGCGTCATGATGCCTTCCGAGGGCGGCGATGTACCTTCTGAGGGCGGCATAATGCGTTGTGAGGGCGGCAAGCTGTCTTCTGAGGGTGCCAGGGTGCCTTTCAACAGTGCTACGACTATGTCGGTAGACACAAGGGGGCCCTGGCGGCCTCCCGAGAACGCTACAGCGCCTTCGGCGCCGGAAAATCCTTTGCAAGAATGTCGTCGCGGCGCCTTCGGCGCCGCGGTGCCCGAGGGCGCCGTTTTCTAAGGCAGGGGGCTTCAGCCCCTACGCCCCCCCCCCCTGGATCCGCTACTGGTCTGGTGGTCGCTGGCCACCGGGCATGTGGTGGCCTCGAGCTGCCCCCGGGAGTGGTGGCCGTCTGCATGGCGTGGGCTCTCCTCGCAGCTTCGCGCTGCGGGGAAGGGCCTGTCCAGTGTCCATGGGCGGTTTTCCGGTCGGCGTCCATTTTGACCCACTTTACCCCTTCTCCTTCATCCCATGGCTGCGCAATGGTCCAAGTAGACAGAAGCGGCCTTCTCCTAACCAAACCAAACAAAATTGAGCGACATTTGTTGGAGATGCTACCTGTTTTTGTGTGCCCAATGAAGTTCTTCCCAATACTAATTATTTGCGTCACCGCTTATTCTTGCCACGCTAATTGTTTTTCGGTGTGTACTTGTCGACATTCACAATGACTGCTTCAATTTCAGTTGTTTTTAGCGATAGCATCTGAAATAGATAACCTTACATCCTATCCTACATTGCTATGTCATCTACGCATATGGATCCTCATTGTTCATTCCAATTACACCAGTCCTTTATGTTATAATAGAAATATGCAAGTCATCGATAGTTGGTACCTACTCATTTTATATGCTATTATGTTGCTGATGAACTTTGTCGGCTATTCTGATCATAAATGTAAGATACACGAAGTTTGATGTGAATAACTCCCAAGCCGACTTATAATTGGTCGGTATTTTGATGTGCGAATGAACCCCATAAACAATCAATCCCGAGGACAAAAGCTAAATATCATATCGGAAAGTGCCTGAAATTCCCAGCATAGATTATGGTTGAAGCATATCACCATAGCCTGATGGACGCAGTATTTCATTGTTGAAGCATACAACAACAGCCTGAAATTCCCTGCATTGATCATGGTTGAAGCATACCACAACAGCCTGAAATTCCCGGCATATATCATGGTTGAAGCATACCACAACAGCCTGAAATTCCCGGCATAGATCATGGTTGAAGCATACCACAACAGCCTGAAATTCCCGGCATATATCATGGTTGAAGCATACCACAACAGCCTGAAATTCCCGTCATATATCATGGTTGAAGCATATTACAACAGCCTGAAATTCCCGGCATAGTTCATGGTTGAAGCATACCACAACAGCCTGAAATTCCCGTCATATATCATGGTTGAAGCATACCACAACAGCCTGAAATTCCCGTCATATATCATGGTTGAAGCATACCACAACAGCCTGAAATTCCCGGCATAGTTCATGGTTGAAGCATACCACAACAGCCTGAAATTCCCGTCATATATCATGGTTGAAGCATACCACAACAGCCTGAAATTCCCGGCATAGATCATGGTTGAAGCATACCACAACAGCCTGAAATTCCCGGCATTGATCATGGTTGAAGCATACCACAACAGCCTGAAATTCCCTGCATTGATCATGGTTGAAGCATACCACAACAGCCTGAAATTCCCGGCATAGATCATGGTTGAAGCATACCACAACAGCCTGAAATTCCCGGCATAGATGACGGTTGAAGCATACCACAACAGCCTGAAATTCCCGGCATATATCATGGTTGAAGCATACCACAACAGCCTGAAATTCCCGGCATAGATGATGGTTGAAGCATACCACAACAGCCTGAAATTCCCGGCATAGGTCATGGTTGAAGCATACCACAACAGCCTGAAATTCCCGGCATATATCACAGTTGAAGCATACCACAACAGCCTGATTAATGCAGTAGTTGTCGTTATAGTTATCACGCGCACTACCGGAGGGTTGATTTCCCATCATGTTTTTCATGAATGGCGGGAGAAGGGCGGCGCGCAGCGTCACCAAATTTAGCACAACTGTATGGACATCAATTATCCACATGGTGTGACATTTTTGACTTCGAAATATCTCAGGTCAGGTCACCAGGTCAGGTAACGTGATCCCCCCTCCAAATTGTTTGCCGTCGTACCACAGCCACAGTTTCTGGCCGATTGGTTTAAAACTTACAGGATTTCATAAGGTGATAGGTACATACCTAAAATTCTTTTATCTCGGATTTGTTTTTATATCGGTGACCTAAGTTCGGGTCAATTTCGTGACCTCTCCATTACAAGTCAATGGGGAAATATTCAAATGTTTCTATTCCGAGGATACGCATGATATCAGTCAAATTCCTTCTGGATCATGTTATCATAGGATATTATTGATGATCCATGTGCAATTTTTGTTCATTGATCCCTCCTGAGTCAGCCGAGGTCATCCGAGGTCACCAACACGTTTCTGGCAATCACTCTCGACAGAATTAATATAGAGAAGTGAAACTGGCATGCCAATGTGTGTGTCCCACCGAGACATGTCTCTCGCAATATGCAACATGACTTACTTGGGTCACCACTTGACCTTGACCTGAGGTCAAATTTTACGTTCATCTAACATAGTCAACAGGAATATGATTCGAAGCGCCTGGACGAGACCAACACGATGGCGTCACAATTATTGCCGTATCTTTATTAGGTAAAAGCCATTCGCGAAAAACTGTTTTGCCAAAAATTGCCCTTTGGAAATTTCGAGACCTCTGGAGCCTAAATTATTGACCTGAGCTCAAATTTGAGGACACCAAGTGTGATTGTATTGTTCAAGAGCTTTCGATTGCTTTTCCGTTTGTTCCTAGCTGCCATAGTTCCCGAGATATTTGAGGGTGTTCGAAGCGAAGTCCTAAAACTGGAAAATCTGACCTATGGCGACCTCAAAGATGGTGAGGTCACTTCAATATTGACCTGACCTTAAACAATACAGATATGCTTTGTATAGAGCTTGTCTCGAGCTATCTAACCCCGTTTTCCGCTTGTCGCTAGGTTGCGTGGTTTTCGGGATCTTAGGGGGGTGGGGGCGGAAATCACTCCCCCCACGGCAGTTCGTGGTTGGCGCGAACCTCTGGCAGTGCGCGCGTTAAGTTCTTCCAAAACGCAAGCTTTAATTCTGGAGATGCAAACTGCAAGGTCAGCGAACCCACGGGCCTGCATTTACGAGCGCTCCTTTAGCTGTTTTGAGTTTTCACGGAACGGAAGTCACATGTTCTTATTTTAAGGAAACAGATTTCCCCTGAACATTTTGCGAACCATTTTAAACAAAACGGCTAAAAAATCGTTCGAAACAATACATTTTGTATTGGCCCAAAACGGCAAGTATTGTTTTACGCAGACAAGAAACAGTGCAGTTCTTGGAGACCTCCGAAGCCGATGACGTCATTAGCCTTCATTCCAACTTCCAATGCACACCTTTAGTTTGAAGGCACTTTGTGGATGGACTAAATAAAGTTTGATAATTATCCTATAATTTCGCTCACGATATTTGTACCTAATCTCATCAGGTCAGGTTATCTAATAACATTTTATCTGACTAGGCTGGCCTCCGATGACAGTGAGGCCCTTCTTGACAAATCACACTGTTCCAAATTCCTGCCACACCAAAGACCGACGTTTTCTTTGCAATGACCTTGTATTGTGACCTTGTCATGACCTCTGCGATGGCCTCGGGCGATGTTGGTCAAGGAGTCGTCACTGGAGACCCCATGACCCCAGCCAGATCAGGCTCACTTCAAACCACACCAGATCAGGCCCAGACCAGTCCCAGACCAGGCCAGGCCCATTCAGGTCAGGTTAGGTCAGGTCAGACCAGGTCAGATCAGGTCAGGTCGGGTCGTCCTCTAGGCCTTGGTGAACTCCAGCCGGAGCCGGAACTCAGTCGGATTCTCCGCCGGATCCCTCGCCGGATCCCTCGTCACAGACGACAGCATGTGGCCAGTTGCACACGTTCAGAGTGGTGTCGAACAGAGTACCCTGTGGAGAACACAGCGGTGTCATACGACAGCATGTGGCCAGTTGCACACGTTCAGAGTGATGTCGAACAGAGTACCCTGTGGAGAACACAGCGGTTTCAGACAAAGTGCATCAGGCTAAGGAGGCATCGCACAATGGCTACTGCTGATGAGTTGATCGACACATTTTAGGAGTATATCGACGCAGTAATAGCAATAACAACAGCACCATGCACATAATACACAACAACACATAATAAATAACAACAGCACTATGCACATAACAAACACCAACAAATAATAAATAACAACAGCACTATGCCTTTGGGCGTTACAGTACTATATTTTGTGTGAAACCCTTCGTTGCTGTTTATAACTCATAGCTTTGGCGTTGAAAACATTATTCGCTTCGTGTTACGCTGAAATTAATTCGTTACAACAGAAAAAGCAAACGTCTAATAAATGCTCCAATACGGAAATATATAGAAATACCAGCGACAAATCTCGGAAGCCAAACTGAGAAAACGTCCTCATGCGCAAACACAAAATGCGTATATTAAAGGCATCAGTATAACGACACATGAAATGGTGGAACAGGGGAGAACAAAACCTCGGTATTGGCTACGTACGGCGGGACAGTCGAACTTGTAGGCGACGCCGTTACTGCACTGGTAGAAGATGCTGCAGTCGTTCGTGTCACGGAAATACATCGAAGACGCGGAGTCCCTCTGAAGGACAAATGTCAGAGGTCGGAGGTCAGAGGTCAGAGGTCAGAGGTCAGAGGTCAGAGGTCAGACTCAGCTAGAAAATAAAGTGGAATTCACTTTAAAAAAGCAGCAACATTCGGAAAATATAATTGAAACATTATGCAAAAGTTTGTCCATGATCTGATATGGTAGCTTGTTATTGGCGAATGTAATCTTCTAGCAGATTCAAGTATTCTGTAATACGATTTGAAGGACGTTGAGATCAGAGACCCGACGGACCATTCCCCCTCCCCCCTCCCTCTCTCATCTTACCGGGGGGCAGCGTGGGTCAGAGGCGAGGACCCGGCTGGCCGAGGCCACCGCCATCAGAGCCGCCACAGCGAACAGCCTGCCGAAAACCGAGAAGACGGTGAATCAGTGGTGTCAGATGTGAGGACCCGGTTGGCCGAGGCCACCGCCACCAGAGCCGCCACAGCGAACAGACTGCCGAACACCCAGAAGACGGTGAGTCAGTGGTGTCAGAGGTGAGGACCCGGTTGGCCGAGGCCACCGCCACCAGAGCCGCCACAGCGAACAGCCTGTCCAACACCCAGAAGACGGCGAGTCAGTGGTGTCAGAGGCGAGGACCCGGTTGGCCGAGGCCACCGCCGCCAGAGCCGCCACAGCGAACAGCCTGCCGAACACCCAGAAGACGGCGAGTCAGTGGTGTCAGAGGTGAGGACCCGGTTGGCCGAGGCCACCGCCGCCAGAGCCGCCACAGCGAACAGCCTGCCGAACACCCAGAAGCCGGCGAGTCAGTGGTGTCAGATGTGAGGACCCGGTTGGCCCGCCAGAGCCGCCACAGCGAACAGACTGCCGAACACCCAGAAGACGGCGAGTCAGTGGTGTCAGATGTGAGGACCCGGTTGGCCGAGGCCACCGCCACCAGAGCCGCCACAGCGAACAGACTGCCGAACACCCAGAAGACGGCGAGTCAGTGGTGTCAGGTGTGAGGACCTGGTTGGCCGAGGCCACCGCCGCCAGAGCCGCCACAGCGAACAGCCTGTCGAACACCCAGAAAACGGCGAGTCAGTGGTGTCATAGGTGAGGACCCGGTTGGCCGAGGCCACCGCCACCAGAGCCGCCACAGCGAACAGACTGCCGAACACCCAGAAGACGGCGAGTCAGTGGGCCGTGTAATATGTTGACGATATAAATATGCTGTGTGAAATGAGACACGCTATTTTGAAAATATCATGCCTCGAACTTCAGCGTGCATCATAAATGCCTAGGTCACTTTTCAGTTAGTTTCCACTCCGTTTTCATTCACTTAGTTGTTGGAAAGACATATGACATTTTTTTATTATGACAATACTGTCTTTTTGAAATGATGTCATAATGACAATAATAGATATGAATTTATCAGAAGTCAGAGTTAATTAAAAAACAATAAAGGTCTCTAAGACATAATTGGTCGCTCTCTCATTAGTAGGTAACTCCCAGGAACTATGAACAGGTAACAAATCCACACTAATTTATACACAAAATATCAAAGAATACAAATTATAAAATGAAAGGAAGTTTCAGAGAGAAAATAAATCCAGGTAGAGGACGACCTCGCGGCTATACGAAATGACCGCTATGCCTGTCCACCTACTCTTACTCCTACGGCTGCAGACCCGTCCTCTGCATCTACTCACAGTTTCATGGCTGGCGTCTTGAGATGAGCGCGTGACAGCTTACAAAAGAGTCCTCTGACGGCGAAGACACGCCAGCAGCCCACTTATATACAGCCTTATCGTTTTATGACTTTACCACCGCCGCTGGGCGATAGACGGATGATTTCGCGAACATGCCGTCTTTACCTGCGCTAAGGTCACAAGATGATTCGAATTAATGACGTCATCGGACCTATCGGTTCGGGATTGTGGCGCGGTGACATGCGTTTGTTCAGAAATACGTCGGAACGTCTCGAATCTGGTGGTATGCGTGTGATGACCACGTCAGGGTAAAAAGCGGGTGGTTTCAGAGCCTCCGCTAACATGCTAACTTAGAGGGGGGGGGGACAAATCCCCCAGTCGATGGTAAGAAAACACATAGAACATCCTAAGCTGAATCTAGAATATACAACTTTCCATAATTTGGTGACCATCTGTAGCAGTAGACGAAGTTGAACCATTTGAGCGCAAATTTATAACATACCAATTATATTTTACACTTGCAGATAATAAATGGTTCTATTGTGACATCATTACATGACACAAAAGAGTGCTCGTAACGCCCGCTATAGTACAGTACCTGCATAGTATAGTACCTGCATAGTATAGTACCTGCATAGTATAGTACCTGCATAGTATAGTATAGTACCTGCACAATACCGTGAATTTGGAGGGCGATATGCGTTTTGAACGGTCCGTCACCAAGGGGGGGGGGGGGGTCCTAATGCAACGCTGGGGCCACCGCCAACGTTGTATTTTGCCCTACCCACTTTGTGTTTTATCCCACCAATTTTTCAGATTTGAAGGTTTGCTGGTGCAAACTGGTCATTGTTTACCTCAACCAAGCAAAACGACCAACCAGTGGTGGAACTTTATAAAATCGGTTGGGGGGGGGGGGGGGGGGGGGCTCAACGATATAGGCCGACCGAAGGGTCACTCAGGCCGACTAAGTTCCCCTCAGGCCAACTGAAGTCCTCCTCAAGCTGACCGAAGGCCCCTGAGGCCAAAAAGCACCTCTTCAAGCTGGCCGAAGTCCGAAGGCACCTTAGGCTGAAAATGGGGCTCTTCATGTCAACCAAGTCGACCGAGAGCCATTCAAGCCGACCGAGACTCTACGGACTTATTATAAATTATCTCTACGGACTTATTAGAAACAGACAATCCATGCAGCCAACTTATCCATTATATCATAATCGAAAAAGCAGTCGCAGATGGAATAACAATGCTCGTATACTTCTAAGATGGAATACTTCTAAGATGTAATCACAATGATGAAATACGCAAAATTCTAAACAGAACAATTTGTACGTAGTCCTTGCAATTTTTGAAGGACATACATTTTGGGAAACATTGGGGGCCAGAGCACCATTGGGGGGGGGGGGGGGGCTCAGCTCAGCATTGGGGGGCTCTCGGGCCCTCCCAAAGAGATATAAAGTCCCGCCCCTGGCCTGCGACCAACCAATATGACATTTTACATTTTACATGCTTTAAGATTTAAAGGCTTGCTGGCGCTAAACTGGTCATTTTGTACCTCAACCAAGCAAAAGGACCAACCAATATGACATTTTACCCCACCAACACTTTTGGGAAAGCTCCACCCATGCCCGACACCATTATCAAAATCCCGACACGATGTTGAGCGGCCCAAGCGAAGTGAGGGACGCTAAATATCATTGATAACGGTAAAGGGACTTTAAAAATACTGGACTCGATAAAGTCACGCTACTTGCATCATCGCCAATTTGCTTTACCACTTGTTTTTGTTGCTAGGTATATCAGAACGGACGCGGTGGAGCGGGTCGGTAGCGTACGCATGGGAACCAGCGGACACACCGGGCTGCCAATGGGCCAGGGAACGTACCGGGCTGGCACTGGGCCAGGGAACGTACCGGGTTGGCAATGGGCCAAGGAACGTACCGGGCTGGCACTGGGCCAGGGAACGTACCGGGCTGGCACTGGGCCAGGGAACGTACCGCGCTGGCAATGGGCCAGGGAACGTACCGGGCTGGCAATGGGCCAGGGAACGTACCGGGCTGGCAATGGGTCAGGGAACGTACCGGGCTGGCAATGGGCCTGGGAACGTACCGGGCTGGCAATGGGCCAGGGAACGTACCGGGCTGGCAATGGGACAGGGAACGTACGGGGCTGGCAATGGGCCAGGGAACGTACCGAGCTGGCAATGGGCCAGGGAACGTACCGGGCTGGCAATGGGTCAGGGAACGTACCGGGCTGGCAATGGGTGGACGGACTTGTTACCTTAAGTTACCCCTCCCCTCCTTCAGCTGAGTACCTTGACGCTGCTGTAGCCCAGGCAGCCATAGAACGGTAGAGCTTGGTTGCAGCAACCCAGTTAACTTGGATTAACCAGTGTTGATGTTAAAGTAATGTTTCCCAATCGATCCAGGGAATACATGAAATCGTTGCTGAAATACGATTCGTGAGATAATACATTTTGAAGGGATAAAAATAAAACCTATCATTAATGCACCAATAAATGCACCAATCACCAATCCTTACCTGTAAACAAAAGCAGGCAAAATTACACCCGATTTGTCTTATCTGAAGTCACTGCGTTGCTATCTAGCTCATGATCGGTGGCCAAATCTGTGTCTTGACCTGGTGTAAAGATATAATGCCTCCTTATCCGTGTACTCAACACACAGAGTCGATTGTAGTTCCGATGCAGTGTCATAAGCGCACTAAGCCAATATTGCAATAATCACAGTGATAATGCCGGTGGGCTTACTTAGCACTTTAAGCGGCTCCGATAACCATGGGCGTGACCACCTTCCGAAAGTAGGGGAGGACGGAGGCACTTTGAAGTCGATTCTTCCCATGCAACGCCAATAGGTGTAATTCTAAAATCCGAAAATGTTGGGGGGGGGGGTGGCAGGGGACGCGTCCCCCCCGTCCCCAGTGGTGACTACGCCCATGGCGACGACAACCTCTGATTGTAGTCCCTTAGCTTGCACTGAGGCGTACCCGATTGGAAATGAGGATTGCTCTTGATGCAGTCCATAGTCGAGATTGGCAAAATGATTAAATGTGTAAATGAGTATGTTCTGGCAACCTGACTCCCTAGCATGGCAGCAAAGTCCGAAAAACAATACAAATATTAAAGCCGAATAAAGCGATTTACAAAGATGGAGAGTAATTTTCACTCATCATGCTTTGCTTACTGAATTTCATTTCTCTGATGTTTCTATGACTATGACTAGACCGAAGTTTGTTTCCTAGCATTGGTCGGTAATTCCACTCTGATATATTTGTGTCTTGTCTTTGAAGTACCTCAATGTTTTCATGTCATGAAATTATATTCAATTTTTTATCGAAAAAGATGCGATAATTAGATACATAGGTAATACAAATCAAACTTAAATACATATGTCCAGTTTCCACCCTACATAACAAAACATGCGCTCAACACCTTAACCCTATTAGTGACAGCGGGTGGATTCCGCCCGCCTCATGTTTTTCGCAGATATCTCTGGAAGGGCTGGGAGCATAACTATGAAATGGGACTTTTCCTGAAATTGAATACCACATATTGAGTCGATTTTTTTATTCCTAACCTGCACAGAGGCGCTTCCCGGTTTTTGGAGTTTGTTTCGGTGACATTTGGCGATAATACGGAGATGCGAACTTCACGGCTTCTTCCTAACTGCCTAAAGTATAAAGGAGTTACATAGGTTTACGGTGATTGAAACAAGTTTAAATTAGTTGATTTTGGTAAACGATAATACATATTGCACGGCAGAGGCGGTTTCAGGGACTTGAAAAGGGGAGGTTTACAGGAAGTTATTTTTCATATATTTTGCCTCCCTTTTCGCTAACCTGGCACCGCCTATGAATACAAGTATGCTTTACAACTGTTGTGTTCGATGTCACAATAGCGCACCATTTATTTATCAAAAAGACGAAGAAAAAAAGACGGTTTTGCAAGGCATTGATTTTATCCCAAAATTTAGTGATCTGAAAACACCTATTATTTTTGAATTTTCAAAAGTCACCGTTATATATCAATCCCCAATTCAATCTCTATCGATCCCCATTAGTTGCGTTAAAATCGGTTGATAAACATGACAGCTGTGTTGGATCACAAATACCTCTAATATTTGTAGTTTTTTTTCCCTCGTGTTGCCCCCTATCAAACATTTCCCATTGTTTCCTTCTTCAGAAATGTAGATCGTGTTGAAGGGAATCAAACACCGTTTGATTTTTGGGTAGATATCGAGATCTCGGGGGAGGGGCGGAATCTCCCCCCCCCCCTGCCACTAATAGGGGTAGCCAGGGACTTAGACTTTAGGGGTAGCCAGCCATTAAAACCTTAACTGTGAGTATGTTCTACAACGCTGTTGTGCAAAATCGGCGTCATACTCGGCAAATGTAAAAGTCATGCTCCTGTGCGTTTTACTATCTCTCGTAATAAAATCCACCGCTCGGTGTGCGCGGTCTGCACCACCGTCCTGCGGTTGACCCGTCCCGCAGCTGTGCTGAAGCTCAGCCCCGGGCGATCACGTGACCTGGCCGGACGAAGCTTCAAGGTCACCGGCCACCGCGCGGCCGGCCGGGTCGGGTCGGGTCCTGCGAGAAATGGCTGGTGTGTCGAGTTCACTGGAGCGAATGCCGTGCTTTATAAAAGCTCAGTGTAATAATTGAGCGACCAGATCCCTTTTGATCCTCCCGACTGCCGGTCCTCCATCCTTTGTCACGCCCACGTTACCCCGGGTCTGGTGCAGTGGCGGATCCAGGATTTTCTAAGGCAGGGGGCTGCAGGCCCGAGGGCGGCATATTTCCTCGGTAACAGGGGCGGCATGGTCCAAAGGGGCGGCAATCCAATATGTCAATTAAACGGGTCAAATATGCCTCTTCCTTATCCCGCGCCCCCCGGGGGGGGGGGGGGGGGGGGGAGGGGCAGAATCTGCCCCCTCCCGGATTTTCTCAGTATCTTGAAAACTATGATAGATATTGACGTGAAACGTTCCGTACCTTATGTTGCATCCATTTTACGTCTTCTCTCAACATGTCAGTTGGGCAAACTACAGAGGCGATACAAAATAGATCAATCAATTTTTAGATTTTGTTATGCCTATATTTGGGCATACATGCAGTATCAAACTGTGAGGCCTGTCATTAGGATAATTCGGAGCAACATACGCATACTCGGAGGTTAAAAAGTGTCGGAAAACATGTTGTCCATCAATATATCGGAATAATAAATGAGACCATATTCGGTAATTCCCCTTATTTCACGAAAATGACGATCTAAATATTGATTCCGCGACGCAACGACCAGTGTGAAATACATTTTTAGATCGGTAGTCAGCCGGCTAATCCAATTTTAGATCATGAAGTCAGGTGGCGAATCAAAATTAAATCGCTGAGGCTGTTGCGAGTGCCGAAATTGAGATCGCCGACCCTTACTTTGGCCATATCTGCCAAAGTCCAATATACTCTGACCCTTGAGACCCTTGCCGACCCTTACTTTGGCGTCCATCTGATCATACAAGTACAAGACAATATGATGGCGCGATTCGTGCAGTTTCAACCGAAAAAAATCCAGGGGTGATGGGCATTTTTTTAGGGGTGATAGGGTGTTTGAAGGTGTGAATGTTAGGAAAACAATACATTTTTAGATCGGATCTCCTTATAAGGGCATGCTCCGCCCATTTTGATGACGTCACGACCTAATTTTTGATCGATCCATTTTTAGATCGCCTTCCCGTAGTTTGCCCAACTGATGTCATTCAAATTAGTGAAGTAGTTTGGGAGATAATGACGTTTTAGTGACGTTAGGTCATGCCATTTTTGGTGGAAAAACGATAAATGTTTGAAAAACCGTAGACAATCGAGTTGTAAAGCAAATTGCAAAAAAATCAAATGAAAGAAAATGCCATTTTCTTCAAAAAGGCACGATGTTTTCCGAGGGCGGCATGATGCCTTCCGAGGGCGGCATGATGCCTTCCGAGGGTGGCATGATGCCTTCCGAGGGTGGCATGATGCATTCCGAGGGCGTCATGATGCCCTCCGAGGGCGGCGATGTACCTTCTGAGGGCGGCATAATGCGTTGTGAGGGCGGCAAGCTGTCTTCTGAGGGTGCCAGGGTGCCTTTCAACAGTGCTACGACTATGTCGGTAGACACAAGGGGGCCCTGGCGGCCTCCCGAGAACGCTACAGCGCCTTCGGCGCCGGAAAATCCTTTGCAAGAATGTCGTCGCGGCGCCTGCGGCGCCGCGGTGCCCGAGGGCGCCGTTTTCTAAGGCAGGGGGCTTCAGCCCCTACGCCCCCCCCCCCTGGATCCGCTACTGGTCTGGTGGTCGCTGGCCACCGGGCATGTGGTGGCCTCGAGCTGCCCCCCGGGAGTGGTGGCCGTCTGCATGGCGTGGGCTCTCCTCGCAGCTTCGCGCTGCCTGTCCAGTGTCCATGGGCGGTTTTCCGGTCGGCGTCCATTTGGACCCACTTTACCCCTTCTCCTTCATCCCATGGCTGCGCAATGGTCCAAGTAGACAGAAGCGGCCTTCTCCTAACCAAACCAAACAAAATTGAGCGACATTTGTTGGAGATGCTACCTGTTTTTGTGTGCCCAATGAAGTTCATCCCAATACTAACTATTTGCGTCACTGCTTATTCTTGCCACGCTAATTGTTTTTCGGTGTGTACTTGTCGACATTCACAATGACTGCTTCAATTTCAGTTGTTTTTAGCGATAGCATCTGAAATAGATAACCTTACATCCTATCCTACATTGATATGTCATCTACGCATATGAATCCTCATTGTTCATTCCAATTACACCAGTCCTTTATGTTATAATAGAAATATGCAAGTCATCGGTAGTTGGTACCTACGCATTTTATATGCTATTATGTTGCTGATGAACTTTGTCGGCTATTCTGATCATAAATGTAAGATACACGAAGTTTGATGTGAATAACTCCCAAGCCGACTTATAATTGGTCGGTATTTTGATGTGCGAATGAACCCCATAAACAATCAATCCCGAGGACAAAAGCTAAATATCATATCGGAAAGTGCCTGAAATTCCCAGCATAGATTATGGTTGAAGCATATCACCATAGCCTGATGGACGCAGTATTTCATTGGTGAAGCATACAACAACAGCCTGAAATTCCCGGCATAGTTCATGGTTGAAGCATACCACAACAGCCTGAAATTCCCGGCATAGATCATGGTTGAAGCATACCACAACAGCCTGAAATTCCCTGCATAGATCATGGTTGAAGCATACCACAACAGCCTGAAATTCCCGGAATAGGTCATGGTTGAAGCATACCACAACAGCCTGAAATTCCCGGCATAGGTCATGGTTGAAGCATACCACAACAGCCTGAAATTCCCGGCATAGGTCATGGTTGAAGCATACCACAACAGCCTGAAATTCCCTGCATTGATCATGGTTGAAGCATGCCACAACAGCCTGAAATTCCCTGCATTGATCATGGTTGAAGCATACCACAACAGCCTGAAATTCCCGGCATATATCATGGTTGAAGCATACCACAACAGCCTGAAATTCCCGGCATTGATCATGGTTGAAGCATACCACAACAGCCTGAAATTCCCGGCATAGATCATGGTTGAAGCATACCACAACAGCCTGAAATTCCCGGCATAGATCATGGTTGAAGCACACCACAACAGCCTGAAATTCACGGCATAGATGATGGTTGCAGCATACCACAACAGCCTGATTGATGCAGTAGTTGTCGTTATAGTTATCACGCGCACTACCGGAGGGTTGACTCCCCCTCCTGTTTTTCATGAATGGCGGAAAAAGAGCGGCGCGCAGCGTCACCAAATTTAGCACAACTGTATGGACATCAATTATCCACATGGTGTGACATTTTTGACTTCGAAATATCTCAGGTCAGGTCACCAGGCCAGGTAACGTGATCCCACCTCCAAAATGTTTGCCGTCGTACCACAGCCACAGTGTCTGGCCGATTGGTTTAAAACTTACAGGATTTCATAAGGTGATAGGCACATACCTAAAATTATTTTATCTCGGATTTATTTTTATATCGGTGACCTAAGTTCGGGTCAATTTCGTGACCTCTCCATTACAAGTCAATGGGGAAATATTCAAATGTTTATATCCCGAGGATACGCATGATATCAGTCAAATTCCTTCTGGATCATGTTATCATAGGACATTATTGATGATCCATGTGCAATTTTTGTTCATTGATCCCTACTGAGTCAGCCGAGGTCATCCGAGGTCACCAACACGTTTCTGGCAATCACTCTCGACTGAATGAATATAGAGAAGTGAAACTGGCATGCCAATGTGTGTGTCCCACCGAGACACGTCTATCGAAATATGCAACATGACTTACTTGGGTCACCACTTGACCTTGACCTGAGGTCAAATTTTTACGTTCATCTAACATGATCAACAGGAATATGATTCGAAGCGCCTGGACGAGACCAACACGATGGCGTCACAATTATTGCCGTATCTTTATTAGGTAAAAGCCATTTGCGAAAAACTGTTTTGCCAAAAATTGCCCTTTTGAAATTTCGTGACCTCTGGAGCCTAAATGATTGACCTGAGCTCAAATTTTAGGATACCAAGTGGGATTGTATTCTTCAAGAGCTTTCGATTGCTTTTTCCGTTTGTTCCTAGCTGCCATAGTTCCCGAGATATTTGAGGGTGTTCGAAGCGAAGTCCTAAAACTGGAAAATCTGACCTATGGTGAGGTCACTTCAATATTGACCTGACCTTAAACAATACAGATATGCTTTGTATAGAGCTTGTCTCGAGCTATCTAACCCCGTTTTCCGCTTGTCGCTAGGTTGCGTGGTTTTCGGGATCTTAGGGGGTGGGGGCGGAAATCACTCCCCCACGGCAGTTCGTGGTTGGCGCAAACCTCCGGCAGTGCGCGTGTTAAGTTCTTCCAAAACGCAAGCTTTAATTCTGGAGATGCAAACTGCAAGGGCAGCCAACCCACGGGCCTGCATCTACGAGCGCTCCTTTAGCTGTTTTGAGTTTTCACGGAACGGAAGCCACGTGTTCTTATTTTAAGGAAACAGATCTCCCCTTAACATTTTGCGAACCATTTTAAACAAAACGGCTAAAAAATCGTTCGAAACAATACATTTTGTATTGGCCCAAAACGGCAAGTATTTTTTTACGCAGACAAGAAACAGTGCAGTTCTTGGAGACCTCCGAAGCCGATGACGTCATTAGCCTTCATCCCAATTTCCAATGCACACCTTTAGTTTGAAGGCACTTTGTGGATGTACGAAACAAAACCTTCATTCCAATTTCCAATGCACACCGTTAGTTTGAAGGCACTTTGTGGATGAACGAAATAAAACTTTAATTCCAATTTTCAATGCACACCTTTAGTTTGAAGGCACTTTGTGGATGGACGAAATAAAACCTGCATTCCAATTTCCAATGCACACCTGTAGTTTGAAGGCACTTTGTGGATGGACGAAATAAAGCCTTCATTCCAATTTCCAATGCACACCTTTAGTTTGAAGGCACTTTGTGGATGGACGAAATAAAACCTGCATTCCAATTTCCAATGCACACCTGTAGTTTGAAGGCACTTTGTGGATGGAAGAAATAAAACCTTCATTCCAATTTCCAATGCACACCTTTAGTTTGAAGGCACTTTGTGGATGGACGAAATGAAACCTTCATTCAAATTTCGAATGCACACCTTTAGTTTGAAGGCACTTTGTGGATGGACGAAATAAAACCTTCATTCCAATTTCCAATGCACACCTTTAGTTTGAAGGCAATTTGTAAACGGACTAAATCAAACCTTGATTCCAATTTCCAATGCACACCTTTAGTTTGAAGGCACTTTGTGGATGGACTAAATAAAGTTTGATAATTATCCTATAATTTCGCTCACGATATTTGTACCTAATCTCATCAGGTCAGGTTATCTAATAACATTTTATCTGACTAGGCTGGCCTCCGATGACAGTGAGGCCCTTCTTGACAAATCACACTGTTCCAAATTCCTGCCACACCAAAGACCGACGTTTTCCTTGCAATGACCTTGTATTGTGACCTTGTCATGACCTCTGCGATGGCCTCGGGCGATGTTGGTCAAGGAGTCGTCACTGGAGACCCCATGACCCCAGCCAGATCAGGCTCACTTCAAACCACACCAGATCAGGCCCAGACCAGGCCAGGCCCATTCAGGTCAGGTTAGGTCAGGTCAGACCAGGTCATATCAGGTCAGGTCGGGTCGTCCTCTAGGCCTTGGTGAACTCCAGCCGGAGCCGGAACTCAGTCGGATTCTCCGCCGGATCCCTCGCCGGATCCCTCGTCACAGACGACAGCATGTGGCCAGTTGCACACGTTCAGAGTGGTGTCGAACAGAGTACCCTGTGGAGAACACAGCGGTGTCAGACAAAGTGCATCAGGCTAAGGAGGCATCGCACAATGGCTACTGCTGATGAGTTGATCGACACATTTTAGGAGTATATCGACGCAGTAATAGCAATAACAACAGCACCATGCACATAATACACAACAACACATAATAAATAACAACAGCACTATGCACATAACAAACAACAACACATAACAAATAACCACAGCACTATGCCTTTGGGCGTTACAGTACTATATTTTGTGTGAAACCTCTCGCGGCTGTTTGATAACTCATAGATTTGGCGTTGAAAACATGATTCGCTTCGTGTTACGCTGAAACTAATTCGTTACAACAGAAAAAGCAAACGTCTAATAAATGCTCCAATACGGAAATATATAGAAATACCAGCGACAAATCTCGAAAGCCAAACTGAGAAAACGTCCTCATGCGCAAACACAAAATGCGTATATTAAAGGAATCAGTATAACGACACATGAAATGGTGGAACAGGGGAGAACAAAACCTCGGTATTGGCTACGTACGGCGGGACAGTCGAACTTGTAGGCGACGCCGTTACTGCACTGGTAGAAGATGCTGCAGTCGTTCGTGTCACGGAAATACATCGAAGACGCGGAGTCCCTCTGAAGGTCAAAGGTCAGAGGCCAGAGGTCAGCGGTCAGCGGTCAGCGGTCAGAGGTCAGCGGTCAGAGGTCAGCGGTCAGAGGTCAGAGGTCAGAGATCAGAGGTCAGAGTTCAGAGGTCAGAGGTCAGAGGTCAGAGATCAGAGGTCAGAGGTCAGAGGTCAGAGGTCAGAAGTCAGAGGTCAGAGGACAGAGGTCAGAGGCCAGAGGTCAGAGGTCAGAGGTCAGAGGCCAGAGGTCAGAGGTCAGATGTCAGAGGTCAGATGTCAGAGGTCAGAGGTCAGAGGTCAGAGGTCAGAGGTCAGAGGTCAGAGGTTAGAGGTTAGAGGTCAGAGGTCAGAGGTCAGAGGTCAGAGGTCAGAGGTCAGAGGTCAGAAGTCAGAGGTCAGAGGTCAGAGGTCAGACTCAGCTAAAAATAAAGTGGAACTCACTTTAAAAAAGCAGCAACATTCGGAAAATATCATTGAAACATTATGCAAAAGTTTGTCCATGATCTGATATGGTAGGATGTTGTTGGCGAATGTAGTCTTCTAGCAGATTCAAGTGTTCTGTAATACTATTTGAAGGATGTTGAGATCGGAGACTCGACGGACCACCCCCCCCCCCCCCCCCCCCTCTCCCCCCCCCCCCCCCCCCCCCTCCCTCTCGCATCTTACCGGGGGGCAGCGTGGGTCAGAGGTGAGGACCTGGTTGGCCGAGGCCACCGCCGCCAGAGCCACCACAGCGAACAGCCTGCCGAACACCGAGAAAACGGGGAGTCAGTGGTGTCAGAGGTGAGGACCCGGTTGGCCGAGGCCACCGCCGCCAGAGCCGCCACAGCGAACAGCCTGCCGAACACCGAGAAAACGGGGAGTCAGTGGTGTCAGAGGTGAGGACCCGGTTGGCCGAGGCCACCGCCGCCAGAGCCGCCACAGCGAACAGCCTGCCGAACACCCAGAAGACGGCGAGTCAGTGGTGTCAGAGGCGAGGACCCGGTTGGCCGAGGCCACCGCCACCAGAGCCGCCACAGCGAACAGCCTGCCGAACACCGAGAAAACGGGGAGTCAGTGGTGTCAGAGGTGAGGACCCGGTTGGCCGAGGCCACCGCCGCCAGAGCCGCCACAGCGAACAGCCTGCCGAACACCCAGATAACGGCGAGTCAGTGGTGTCAGAGGTGAGGGTCCGGTTGGCCGAGGCCACCGCCGCCAGAGCCGCCACAGCGAACAGCCTGCCGAACATCCAGAAAACGGGGAGTCAGTGGTGTCAGAGGTGAGGACCCGGTTGGCCGAGGCCACCGCCGCCAGAGCCGCCACAGCGAACAGACTGCCGAACACCCAGAAGACGGTGAATCAGTGGTGTCAGATGTGAGGACCCGGTTGGCCGAGGCCACCGCCGCCAGAGCCGCCACAGCGAACAGCCTGTCGAACACCCAGAAAACGGCGAGTCAGTGGTGTCATAGGTGAGGACCCTGTTGGCCGAGGCCACCGCCACCAGAGCCGCCACAGCGAACAGACTGCCGAACACCCAGAAGACGGCGAGTCAGTGGGCCGTGTAATATGTTGACGATATAAATATGCTGTGTGAAATGGGACACGCTATTTTGAAAATATCATGCCTCGAACTTCAGCGTGCATCATAAATGCCTAGGTCACTTTTCAGTTAGTTTCCACTCCGTTTTCATTCACTTAGTTGTTGGAAAGACATATGACATTTTTTATTATGACAATACTGTCTTTTTGAAATGATGTCATAATGAGAATAATAGATATGAATTTATCAGAAGTCAGAGTTAATTAAAAAAGAATGAAGGTCTCTAAGACATATTTGGTCGCTCTCTCATTAGTAGGTAACTCCCAGGAACTATGAACAGGTAACAAATCCACACTAGTTTATACACAAAATATCAAAGAATACAAATTATAAAATGAAAGGAAGTTTCAGAGAGAAAATAAATCCAGGTAGAAGACAACCTCGCGGCTATACGAAATGACCGCTATGCCTGTCCACCTGCTCTTACTCCTACGGCTGCAGACCCGTCCTCTGCATCTACTCACAGTTTCATGGCTGGCGTCTTGAGATGAGCACGTGACAGCTTACAAAGGAGTCCTCTGACGGCGAAGACACGCCAGCAGCCCACTTATATACAGCCTTATCGTTTTATGACTTTACCACCGCCGCTGGGCGACAGACGGATGATTTCGCAAACATGCCGTCTTCACCTGCGCTAAGGTCACAAGATGACCCGAATTAATGACGTCATCGGACCTATCGGGTCGGGATTGTGGCGCGGTGACATGCGTTTGTTCCGAAATACGTCGGAACGTCGCGAATCTGGTGGTATGCGTGTGATGACCACGTCAGGGTAAAAAGCGGGTGGTTTCAGAGCCTCCGCTAACATGCTAACTTAGAGGGGGGGGGGGGACAAATCCCCCAGTCGATGGTAAGAAAACACATAGAACATCCTAAGCTGAATCTAGAATATACAACTTTCCATAATTTGGTGACCATCTGTAGCAGTAGACGAAGTTGAACCATTTGAGCCCAAATTTATAACATACCAATTATATTTTACACTTGCAGATAATAAATGGTTCTATTGTGACATCATTACATGACACAAAAGAGTGCTCGTAACGCCCGCTATAGTATAGTACCTGCATAGTATAGTACCTGCATAGTATAGTACCTGCATAGTATAGTATAGTACCTGCACAATACCGTGACTTTGGAGGGCGATATGGGTTTTGAACGGTCCGTCACCAAGGGGGGGGGGGGGGGGTCCTAATGCAACGCTGGGGCCACCGCCAACGTTGTATTTTGCCCTACCCACTTTGTGTTTTATCCCACCAATTTGTCAGATTTGAAGGTTTGCTGGTGCAAACTGGTCATTGTTTACCTCAACCAAGCAAAACGACCAACCAGTGGTGGAACTTTATACAATGGGTTGGGGCGGAACTTTATACAATGGATTGGGTTGCAGATAATAAATGGTTCCTAATGCAACGCTGGGGCCACCGCCAACGTTGTATTTTGCCCTACCCACTTTGTGTTTTATCCCACCAATTTTTCAGATTTGAAGGTTTGCTGGTGCAAACTGGTCATTGTTTACCTCAACCAAGCAAAACGACCAACCAGTGGTGGAACTTTATACAATGGGTTGGGGCGGGGGGGGGGGGGGGCTCAACGATATAGGCCGACCGAAGGGTCACTCAGGCCGACTAAGTTCCCCTCAGGCCAACTGAAGTCCTCCTCAAGCTGACCGAAGGACCCTGAGGCCAAAAAGCACCTCTTCAAGCTGGCCGAAGTCCGAAGGCACCTTAGGCCGAAAATGGGGCTCTTCATGTCAACCAAGTCGACCGAGAGCCATTCAAGCCGACCGAGACTCTACGGCCTTATTATAAATTATCTCTACGGACTTATTAGAAACAGACACTCCATGCAGCCAACTTATCCATTATATCATAATCGAAAAAGCAGTCGCAGATGGAATAACAATGCTCGTATACTTCTAAGATGGAATACTCCTAAGATGTAATCACAATGATGAAATACGCAAAATTCTAAACAGAACAATTTGTACGTAGTCCTTGAAATTTTTGAAGGACATACATTTTGGGAAACATTGGGGGCCAGAGCACCATTGGGGGGGGGCTCAGCTCAGCATTGGGGGGCTCTCGGGCCCTCCCAAAGAGATATAAAGTCCCGCCCCTGGCCTGCGACCAACCAATATGACATTTTACATTTTACATGCTTTAAGATTTAAAGGCTTGCTGGCGCTAAACTGGTCATTTTTTACCTCAACCAAGCAAAAGGACCAACCAATATGACATTTTACGCCACCAACACTTTTGGGAAAGCTCCACCCATGCCCGACACCATTATCAAAATCCCGACACGATGTTGAGCGGCCCAAGCGAAGTGAGGGACGCTAAATATCATTGATAACGGTAAAGGGACTTTAAAAACACTGGACTCGATAAAGTCACGCTACTTGCATCATCGCCAATTTGCTTTACCACTTGTTTTTGTTGCTAGGTATATCAGAACGGACGCGGTGGAGCGGGTCGGTAGCGTACGCATGGGAACCAGCGGACACACCGGGCTGGCAATGGGCCAGGGAACGTACCGGGCTGGCAATGGGCCAGGGAACGTACCGGGCTGGCACTGGGCCAGGGAACGTACCGGGCTGGCAATGGGCCAAGGAACGTACCGGGCTGGCACTGGGCCAGGGAACGTACCGGGCTGGCACTGGGCCAGGGAACGTACCGGGCTGGCAATGGGCCAAGGAACGTACCGAGCTGGCAATGGGCCAGGGAACGTACCGGGCTGGCAATGGGACAGGGAACATACCGGGCTGGCAATGGGCCAGGGAACGTACCGAGCTGGCAATGGGCCAGGGAACGTACCGGGCTGGCAATGGGTCAGGGAACGTACCGGGCTGGCAATGGGTGGACGGACTTGTTACCTTAAGTTACCCCTCCCCTCCTTCAGCTGAGTACCTTGACGCTGCTGTAGCCCAGGCAGCCATAGAACGGTAGAGCTTGGTTGCAGCAACCGAGTTAACTTGGATTAACCAGTGTTGATGTTAAAGTAATGTTTCCGAATGGATCCAGTGAATACATGAAATCGTTGCTGAAATAAGATTTGTGAGATAAGACATTTTGAAGGGAGAAAAATAAAACCTATCATTAATGCACCAATAAATGCACCAATCACCAATCCTTACCTGTAAGCAAAAGCAGGCAAAATTAAACTCGATTTGTCTTATCTGAAGTCACTGCGTTGCTATCTAGCTCATGATCGGTGGCCGAATCTGTGTCTTGACCTGGTGTAAAGATACAATGCCTCCTTATCCATGTACTCAACACACAGAGTCGATTGTAGTTCCGATGCAGTGTCATAAGCGCACTAAGCCACGATTGCAATAATCACAGTGATAATGCCGGTGGACTTAACACTTTAAACGGATCCGACAACAGCTGTAGCCTCTGATTGTAGTTCCTTAGCTTGCACTGAGGCGGACCCGATTGGAAATGCGCATTGCTCTTGATGTAGTCCATAGTCAAGATTGCAAAATGATCACATGTGTTATTAAGTCAGTCTTGACAACTTGACTCTGCCGGATAACAATGAGGTCTGAGAAACAATACAAATATTAAAGCCGAATAAAGCGATTTACAAAGATGAAGAGTAATTTTCACTCATCATGTCTTGCTTACTGAATTTCCTTTCTCTGATGTTTCTATGACTATGACTAGACCGAAGTTTGTTTTCCTAGCATTGGTCGGTAATTCCACTCTGATATATTTGTGTCTTGTCTTTGAAGTACCTCAATGTTTTCATGTCATGAAATTATATTCAATTTTTATCGAAAAATATGCGAGTATTAGATAAATAACTAAATCAATAAATATGTCCAGTTTCCACCCTACATAACAAAACATACGCTCAACACCTTAACCCTATTAGTGGCAGGGGGTGGAGGCGGATTCCGCCCGCCGGATTTTTTTCGCAGATATCTCCCGAAGGTTTATGGAGTTTTTTTTGGGTGACATTTGGAGATAATACGGAGATGCGAACTTCACGGCTTCTTCCTAACTGCCTGAAGTATAAATGAGTTGCATAGGTTTACGGTGATTGAAACAAGTGTACATTAGATGATTTTAGTAAACTATAATAAATATTGCACGGCAGAGGCGGTTCAGAGACTTGAAAAGAAGAGGTTTACAGGAACTAATTTGGTATATATTTTGCCTCCCTTTTTCGCCAACCCGGTACCGCCTATGGATGCAAATATTTTGTATAGCTGTTGTGTCCGATGTCACAATAGTGCACCATTTCATGTATCGAAAAAAGAGAAAAAAGACGGTTTGTAAGGCATTTATTTTACCCCCAAATTTAGTGACTTGAAAACGCCTATGATTTTTGAATTTCCAAACGTCACCGTTATATATCAATCCCCAATTCAATCTCTATCGATCACCATTAGTTGCGTTAAAACTGGTTGATAAACATGACAGGTATGTTGGATCACACACATCTAATATTTGTAGCTTTTGCCCTCCTGTTGATTTTCAAAATCAGCCCCCCATCAAAAATTTCGCTTATTTATTTTTCAGAGATGTAGATCGTGTAAGAGGAATCAAACACCGTTTGATTTTTGAAAATCGGACGGGTAGATATCGATATCTCCGGGAGGGGGGGGAGGGGAGAGGCTGTTGTGCAAAATCAGCGTCATACTCGGCAAATGTAAAAGTCATGCTCCTGTGAGTTTGACTATCTCTCGTAATAAAATCCACCGCTCGGTGTGCGCGGTCTGCACCGCCGTCCTACGACCGACCCGTCCCGCAGCTGTGCTGAAGCTCTGCCCCGGGCGATCACGTGACCTGGCCAGAACGAAGCTTCAAGGTCACCGGCCACCGCGCGGCCGGCCGGGTCGGGTCGGGTCCTGCGAGTATTGGCTGGTGTGTCGAATTCACTGGAGCGAATGCCGTGCTTTATAAAAGCTCAGTGTAATAATTGTGCGACATTTGTTGAAGATGCTACCTGTTTTCTGTGCGCAATGCAGTTCATACCAATACTAATTCTTTGCGTCACTGCTTATTTTTTCCAAGCTAATTGTTTTTCGGTGTGTACTTGTCGACATTCACAATGACAGTTTCCATTTAAGTTGATTTTAGTGATAGCATGTGCAAATAGACAACCTTATATCCTATCTACATTTATATGTCATCAACGCATATGAATGCTCATTGTTCATTCCAATTACACCAGTCCTTGATGTTATTATAGAAATATGCAAGTCATCGGTCTCATTTGATATGCTGTTACATGGTAGATGAACTTTGCCAGCTATTCTGATCATAAATCTTAGATACACTAAGTTTGAGGCAAATGACTCCCAAGCCGACTTATCATTGGTTGGTATTTTGATGTGCGAATGCACTACATAAACAACCAGTAAGGCGCCGTAGTTGGCGATGAACGAACGAGCGCGAAGGAAATATATGGGGAATTTCAACTCGATCGGGCAAGTATTTACTGAGATACAAAAAAGGGTGCGCACGTGCGCACGTGCAGAGGCACCCACCCCTAACTTGTGGAAAGGTGGCGGCTGAGAGGTCCCTAACCACGCGCCAAATTCAAACACAATCGGCTCAACAGTTCCTGAGATAAAGAATAGGAAGGCGCACGTGCGCACATGCAGAGGCACCCCACACGTGACGTGTGGGAAACTAGCGGACGAAAGGTCCCTAACCACACACCACATTTGAACACAATCGGCTCAGCCGTTCCTGAGATATAGGATAGGGGTGCGCACGTGCGCACGTGCTGTCATCCCACCCCTGACTTGTGGGAAAGTGGCGGCTGAGAGGTCCCTAACCACACACCAAATTTGCACAC
>JAXIVJ010012677.1:0-39599 GCA_036785665.1 Chirona hameri | reverse complement strand
CCTGTCGGGGGAGCGGCCCTCTCCTCTCCCCTGTCGGAGCGGCCCTCTCCTCTCCACGGTCGGAGCGGCCCCTCTCCTCTCCCCTGTCGGAGCGGCCCCTCTCCTCTCTCTCCCCAGTGGAGCGGCCCTCTCATCTCCCCTGTCGGATCGGGCCCTCTCCACTCCTCTGTCGGAGCGGCCCCTCCTCTCCTCTTCCCCTGTCGGAGCGGCCCTCTCCTCTCCCCTTGTACGGAGCGGCCCTCTCCTCCATCTCCACTGTCGGAAGCGGCCCTCTCCTCTCCACTGTCGGAGCGGCCCTCTCCTCTCCAACTGTCGGAGCGGCCCTCTCCTCTCCTATCCCCTGTCGGAGCGGCCCTCTCCTCTCCCTGTTGGAGCGGCCTCGCTCTCCCTGTCGGAGCGGCCCCTCTCCTCTCCCCTTGTCGGAGCCGGGCCCTCTCCTCTCCCTGTCGGAGCGAGCCCTCTCCCTCTCCTCCCTGTCGGTCGCGGCCCTCTCCTTTCTCTCACCCTGTTCGGAGCGGCCCTCTCCTCTCCCTCTCCCCTAGTCGGAGCGGGCCCTCTCCTCTCCTCTCCCCTGGTCGGAGCGGCCCTCTCCTCTCCCTGCGGAGCGGGCCCTCTCCTCTCCCCTGTCCGGAGCGGCCCTCTCCTCTCCCCTGTACGGAGCGGCCCTCATCCTCCCCTGTCGGGAGCGGCCATCTCCTCTCCCCCTGTCGGAGCGGCCCTATCCCCCCTCCCCCCTCCTCCCCCTGTCGGAGAGGGCCCTCTCTCTCCCCTGTCGGAGCGGCTCTCTCTCTGGGGGCATTCTCTCCTCTCCCCTGTCGGAGCGGCCCTCTCCTCTCCCCTGTCGGAGCGGGCCCTCTCCTCTCCCCTGTCGGAGCGGCCCCTTTCCTCTCCCCTGTCGGAGCGGCCCTCTCTTCTCCCCTGTCGGAGCGGCCCTCCATCCTCTCCCCCTGTCCGGAGCGGGCCCTCTCCTCTCCCCTGTCGGAGCGCCCTCCTCCTCTCCCCTGTCGGAGCGGCCCTCTCCTCTCCCCTGTCGGAGCGGCCCTTCTCCTCTCCCCTGTCGGAGCGGCCCTTTCCTCTCCCCTGTCGGAGCGGCCCTCTCCTCTCCCCTGTCAGAGCGGGCCCTCTCCTCCTCCCCTGTCGATAGCGGCCCTCTCCTCCCCCTGACGGAGCGGCCCTCTCCTCTCCCCTGTCGGTGCGGCCCTCTCCTCTCCCTGTCGGAGCGGCCCTCTCCTCTCACCCTGTCGGAGCGGCCCTCTCCTCTCCTCCTGACGCGAGGAGCGGCCCTTTCCTCTCCTCTCCCCTGTCGGAGCGGCCCTCTCCTCCTCTCACCCTAGGTCGGAGCGGCCCTCTCCTCTCCACTGTACGGAGCGGCCCTTCTCCTCTCCTCTCCACATTTCGGAGCGTCCTTGCTCCTTCTTCCCCTGTCCGGAGCGGCCCTCTCCTCTCCACTGTCGGAGCGGCCCTCTCCTCTCCACTGTCGTAGCGGCCCTCTCCCTCTCCCCTGTCGGAGCGGCCCTCTCCTCTCCCCTGTCAAGAGCGGGCCCTCTCCTCTCCCCCTGTCGGAGCGGCCCTCCTCCTCCATCCTCTCCCCTTGTCGAGCGGCCCTCTCCCTCCCTCCCCTCCCCTCTCCCCCCCTGTCGGAGCGGCCCTCTCCTATCCTCTCCCCTGTCGGAGCGGCCCTCTCCTCTCCCCTGTCGGAGCGGGCCCTCTCCTCTCCCCTGTCGTGAGCGGGCCCACTCCTCTCCCCTGTCGGAGCGGCCCTCTCCTCTCGTCGGAGCGGCCCTCTCCCTGGGGGGCTCTCTCCCCTGTCGGAGAGAGCCCTCTCCTCTCCCCCTGTCGGAGCGGCCCTCTCCTCTCCCCTTTCGGAGCGGGCCCTCTCCTCTCCCCTGTCGGAGCGGCCTTACCTCTCCCCTGTCGGAGCGGCCCTCTCCTCTCCCTGTCCGGAGCGGCCCCCTCTCCTCTCCCCTGTCGGAGCTGGCCCTCTCTTCACTCCCTGTCGGAGCGGCCCTCTCCTCTCCTCTCCCCTGTCGGAGCGGCCTCTCCCTCTCTCCCTGTCGGAGCGGCCCTCTTCCTCTCCCCTGTCGGAGGGCCCTCTCCTCTCCCCTGTCGAGCGGACCTCTCCTCTCCCCTGTCGAGCGGCCCTCTCCTCTCCCCGTCGGAGCGGCCCATCCCTCTCCTCCCCTGTCGGAGCGGCCCCTCTCCTCTCCTCTCCCTGGCGGAGCGGCCCTCTCCCTCTCCTCTCCCCTGTCGGAGAGGCCCTCTCCTCTCCCTGTCGGAGGCGGCCCTCTCCTCTCCCCTGTCGGGAGCGGCCCTCTCCTCTCCCCTGTCGGAGCGGCCCTCTCCTCTCCACTGTCGGAGCGGCCCCTCTCCTCTCCACTGTCGGAGCGGCCCTCTCCTCTCCCATGTCGGGAGCGGGCCCCTCTCCTCTCCCCTGTCGGAGCGGGCCCTCTCCTCTCCTCTCCCCCTGTCGGAGCGGGCCCCTCTCCTCGCCTATCCCCTGTCGGAGCGGCCCTCTTCTCTCCTCTCCCCTGTCGGAGCGGCCCTCTCCTCTCCCTGCACTTCGGAGGCGGCCCTATCCTCTCCCCTGTCGGAGCGGGACCTCTCCTCTCCCCTGTCGGATGCGGCCCTTCTCCTCTCACCCTGTCGTGAGCGGCCCTCTCCTCTCCCTTTCGGAGCGGCCCTCTCCTCTCACCCTGTCGGAGCGGCCCTCTCCTCTCCCCTGTCGGAGCTGGCCTCTCCCTCCCCTGTCGGAGGCGGCCCTCTCCTCTCTCCCTGTCGAGAGCGGCACCCTCATCCTCTCCCCTGTCGGAGCGGCCCTCTCCTCTCACCTGTCGGAGCGGCCCTCTCCTCTCCCCTCTGTCGGAGCGGCCCCTTCCTCTCCCCTGTCGGAGCGGCCCTCTCCTCTCCCCTGGCGGAGCGGCCTCTCTCTCACTGTCCTCGGACAACAGGGCGAGCGGCCCACTCCTCTCCCCTGTCCGGAGCGGCCCTCTCCCTCTCCCCCTGTCGGAGCGGCCCTCTCCGCTCCCCCTGTCAGAGCGGGCCCCTCTCCTCTCCCCTGTCGGAGCGGCCTATCTCCTCTCCCCTGTTCGGAGCGGACGTCACTGCTCTCCACAGCAGCCGCCGCCGCGCCGCCCCCCGGTGCGGTGTGTTGGATGTATTATTCCCGGACCGCTTGAGTGATGAGGAGAGCGCGGGCGCGTGTGCCGTCCGCTCACCGCGCCAAATTAATCCGCTGTTTGTCGTGGCTCACTTGCACCCCCTTCGTAGGACTGGGAGTGGCAGTATCCAGTAGTAACCCCACGCAATTATGAACGTCAGTGATAGCAGGGATAATAATATCCGAGTGCATTCCAGGTGCGGTAGTGGATTACTGGTAGAAGTAAGGTAACACTAGTTCTTACGATCGTGCATGATAAATCATTAATTCCATAAACAACAAGAATGCAACTAAGACCCATAGTATTGCAGGACTTATTGCGCGATGGGGAGCAGCCCATCTCCTCGGGAAGATGACGTAAAGCTTGTAGGCCGTTTTGTACAGGTACATTTATAATTGTGTTTAATTTTGTTTGTGAAAGATAGACTGTGTTGCTCATATGCAAACTTTCAACCAAATTGGACGCACCCCGCACGCAAGCAATACTGCGGGGCATGCCGCGTTCGGTGCCCTACCTGCGGAACAAGCGATCAATTATACACACGGGGTTGTGGGGGCAAGAGTGGCTACATAAGTATATATGTAGTAATATTTGTCTCCCTGGACTTTACAGCTTTATAAGTGCTAACTCACCAAAAATGTAATTGATTTATTTATGAGTGGAATATGTCAAATGTCAAATAGTATCATGGCACGGTAAAATGGCAAGACGCGCAGTGAATCAAAGGTCGGTTGTGAGGGGCGTTCTCAGGTTTGCATTTCGCTGTTTTTTTTTTCTTCTCGCGAAGTTGTTGAATTAGGTATGCAATGCCTATACTGTAATTCCGTATAATTATGTGGGTACATACGCTAGTCAGTCGTAAACTAATTTTATCTCAGAGTATGTATCTTCGATACCTTTCCCAATTCGTTTTGGCTGTGCGGGCCTGCGCCTCATGCAGCAAACATATAGATCACGGAGCCAAAATCGCGTCCCGTTCGGTAGCTCGTAACACGGCAGCTGCCGCACGCGTGCGCCAAATATTATCCCATTATTCTGTAAAGGTTCTTCTGGATTTGTATCAGTATGCGAACATTGTTCGTAAAAATGAACACCGAACACAGCACACATTGACTTACCTGAGTCCTAGAAGTCTGAACGTAGTATCCTTTTGTGACGCCTAGCGCTGATTGGCTGCAATTTGAGTATGATTATTGACGTATAGCTTGGGGGAATAAGTATTATAAACATTGAAATATAATAGCGGATGGACAAGGACATGCTGTTTCAGGTACCTTATTCCCTTCATTGAACGATGAACATTTCAAGAGATATATCGCTAAAATCCGTCTATAAAATTACTTTTCCTCAAGCAATATTCTTAGTGGAATTATACGTCACCCGTGTAATTCGCATAATTCACATTCATCAGAGGAAAACAAGCTGAATTGGACCAAATCACTGACATTATAAATTTGCTTTTCGTCGTTCATATCATTTGTATGGCTTACTAGTAACGTGATAATTTATTTCTAGCTTCTCTCAATCATTGAGATTGTTTCAATGTGGACTGTTCCTCCTTTAAGGCTGAAACATATTCTTTACGCCGCTGCAGAAAACGCATGCGGGTGCCTGCGGGCACCTATTCAATACATGGGTAAATTTACGCCGTCTATTTTTTTTTGTTCACGCCTACGTCCCCGCATCGTGCAGTTTGTGCAACATCCATTTCCATGTTTTTTTTAATTAGGCACCCGTATCCACTTCGCGCTGCTGCGCGAAGACTGTTTTCAGCCTTATCCACGATACAAATATTATACTACTAAGTCCTCGTAAACGAAGTGCCAATGAACATAAACTTTGTGTTCCCAAGAAATTTATTATGTGTTATTTAACCCCAACCCCAAACCAGGGAATGCTTGGTTACTAAGGCCTTAGCAAACCTGACACCAATACAGGGCGGGATCAGGGTTTTTCATGGGGGGGGGGGGCTGCAGGCCAGGGGCGCATTTTTTGGCACGTGGAGGGGGGCGCCGGCGTCGGGTCGTCAGGCGATGGTCGTTGAGCGGGGGGAGTGGGTAGTGTCGGGTCGTCAGAGGGAAAATTGTTGATCGGTGGGTGGGGGGGGGGGGGGGGGAGGGGGGGAGCGTACTCGGTGCGAAAATAAGTCGTTGACAAGGGAAGGAGTTTGTACTTATTCCCTAACCCCCGCACCGCTGGGGGTCTCCAGCGGAGGCGCCACCCGCTGGGGGGGGGGGGGGGAGGGGGGAGTAAATTTGACCCCGTCGTTATCTTCCGACCAATATCCGCAGCGAGACGCGCAGAGCGGCATTCAAAAGCTCTCAATGAGGCGCATCTAAAGCGTACGCAAAATTGTCAAAATAAGGTCACATATCAGGTCACGATCAGGTCAAAGGTCAAAAACTGAGGTATTTGAGTTCTTGCGCCATACTCTCCATACAAAGCCTTAGATTGTTGACTATTATCGCACATAGTGCTCTCATAGGGTGTAATACATATCCCGCATAATAAGCAAAAATTAAAAATGTAAGCAAAGGTCACGGTCAAGGTCCGGTCACAAAAATGTCACTATTGGCAAGAGGTCTACGAAAGCCATGGTACACATGTTTTAGTGGGTTAGTTTACACGAATAATTCGATAGTAGCAGCCTTTTCACAACCTGACTCCATATAATGTCCCTCAGGTCAAGGTCAGGTCACATAAGGTCACATTTTGAAATTGATTAATCGAAATAAAGACATTTGCTTAGACCAGTTTTGTCTCAGAAATATAGCGCTGACATTTATTTGTCTGGATCTGGTCACCAGAAAGCCAAGAAAACGTAATTTAAAAAAATGACGTCATGAGTTACTTATACTTAGGGACAAATAAATGTCTTATACTTACTTATACTTTGAGTTCAGGTCACATAGGTCACATTTTTTTTAATTGATTAATCTAAATAAAAAGACATGTTTCTAGACCAGTTTTGTCTCAGAAATATAGCGCTGGCATTTATTGTCTGGAATCTGGTTCACCAGAAGCCAATAAAACGTTGTTTAAAAAAATGACGGTCATGAGTTACTCATACTTAGTTAGTCATAAATCAGTCAAAAATATAAATATTGCTTTGAAATTTGGTTTTGGATATCGTCCATACTTGGCTCTCGTAATATCTTTCGCTTTTTTCATATCTGAAGAGAAAAAAAAATGTGGAAATTCTTCCGAAAACCAAATCATTTGTTTTTTGCATTTTTGGGTGTCAAAACTCCACAATTTTGTGAAACTCCTAGGATAGCCATTTGGAAGATAATGTTATGGTTGCTTATTTGATGTTCTTCATTTGCAATTTGCATTCAAAACTCGGTTTTCTACGATTTTTTAAAAACATTGTTATTACCTTTGTCCCACCAAAAATGGTATGACATGATGTCATTAAAACGGTGATTATCCTCCAATAGAACTGCATCAATTTCAATTCAAATTTGGCGAGAAGACGTTATAACTGATGTGGCATAGAGCCCAAAGTTTGACGTCAAAATCTAAAATAGTGTTCAAGTTATTAAGAAAATTCGGGAGGGGGCAGATTTTGACCCCCAGTGGGGTCGCGGGTTAAATACCGCCCCTGGCGTTTCACGCCTAATTGAGCTAGAGCTTCAATTAAAAACGAACGTGTTGCTTGTGATGAGAGGAAGCCGTTTATACCCAATTTTAAAGGTCTTGGGTTATTAGATGACCTCTGAGGTCATGTCAATGACCCGGATATCATCCAAACCGTGCATGTCTAGACATTTAATTATAATAGAGCTTGAGTCCGTGAATGAAAATGCAGCACACTTCTTGTCGTTAGAGGAATGCATTTCCATTAACTCTAGATCCCTGTTGACCTTTGACCTGATGACCTGATTTGACCTTGGCCTTTGATCTAATATCCACATTAGATATCCGCATTCATGCTTGTCCATCATAGACGGAGGTCAAAAGCATGAGCCGTAAACCACCACTGGTGACAGGAGGGACGCGTCCCAACCCCCCCACCCAACATTTTCGGATTTTAGGCAATCACGCCTCTATGGGCGTTGCATGGAAAGAATCGACTTCAAAGTGCCTCCGCCCCACCCCCCCCCCCCCCCCCCTACTTTCGGAAGCTGGTTACGCCCATGGTCAAAACGTCATCTTAGGGCATCAGAGGTCAGTGACCTCGGTTGACCTCGGTCAGTGATCTCGGTTTTTATATCATCAATAATTTATTTTGTGGAGTTTTTCCCGAAAAAACTAATCAGTTTTGTTTATTTTTTGGGGTCAAAAACCCCAATTTGCGCAAATCTTAGATCGCCATTTGAAGAGAATGTCATTTTCGTTCCTTTGACGTTTTTTATTTGCAATTTATTCAAAAATCGATGTTATACGATTTTTTTTCATTCTCGAACATTTATCGCTTGTCCACCAAAAAGGCAAGCCATGACGTCAATAAAACGTCATTATTTCCCAAAGTTCTGCATCCATTTCATTAAAAGTTGGCAGAAAGACGTAGCATTGATGCAGATTAAGGAACTGAAAGTTTCACCTCGATATTTATCATAGTGTTAAAGTTATTGATAAATTCAGGGAAGGACAGATTTGCCCCCCCCCCCCCCCCCCCCTAGCGGGGCGCGGGCTAGTTCTTACTTGAGTACTTCTAACTCTACTACTCTAGTCCTTCTTACAGCCAATGCAGGAATGCGCAGGGGGATTCTTGTATAAAATACCCCCATGCTCCTGTGGAGTGGGGCATTTGCCCCTAATGCCTCCCCTGGATCCGCCAGTGGCCATGGTCATGAGGTGTGGCAAGGTTGTGACAAATTTCAGTGTCGCGCCAAAAATAAATAATTATGTATTGTAACACACCCAAACCATTTTTAACAGTGCTATGATTTGGGGGCGCCCTCCCATGGGTTTGAGGGCGCCCTCCATGGGTTTGGGGGCGCCATACATAAGTTTGGGGGCGCCCTCCTCAGATTCGGGGTGCACCGCATTGCGTTTGAGGGCGCACTTCCGAGTTTCGGGGCGCCCTTTCCAAAGTTTGGAGTGCTTGTATGGCATCGGGGCTCCCTCCCCGGAATTGGGAACGCCCTCCATGGGTTTGGGGGGGCGCCCTCTTCAGATTTTGGGCGCCCTCCTCAGATTCGGTGTGCATGCCTCACCGCGTTCGAGGGCGCACTTCCGAGTTTCGAGGACGCCCTTCCGAAGTTCTGAAGTTTGGGGTGCTTTTATGGCATCGGGGCTCCCTTCCCGGAATTGGGAACGCCCTCCATGGGTTTGGGGCGCCCTTCCTGGGATTGATGGCGCCCTCTTCAGATTTTGGGCGCCCTCCTCAGATTCGGTGTGCATGCCTAACCGCGTTCGAGGGCGCGCTTCCGAGTTTCGAAGGCGCCCTTCCGAAGTTCTGAAGTTTGGGGTGCTTTTTTGGCACTCCATGGGTTTGGGGGCGCCATCATGGGTTTGAGGGCCCCATCCATCGGTTTGGGGCGCCCTCCATGGGTTTGGAGAGCCTGCGGCGCCCAAATTGCGCCTTCGGCGCAAAACTAGTGCCCCTGCGCCTTCGGCGCAGGAGCGCCAATTTCCATTGAGGGGGGGGGGGGGGGGGGGGAGGGGGAGGCTGCCAGCCCCGTTGCCCCCTGGATCCACACCTGCACCAATACCAAGCAAGGAGAAAACAAACTCTAAAGAAGTCAATAAACAATCAACCCGTTTACGAATAATCACCACGGCAAATCAAACGGTTGAGTAAACCGGAACTAAGCCATGACAAGGCAAATTTAGTGCTAACTCCAGCATTAAAGGGAGTGTGCCTACTCATATCGCTTATTTGGAGTTATTGACACTGGTCTATAGAACATAATTTTCTGAATTGACCCATTACATCATTTCTCCAGATTCACCCTAGTTGCTGAGATATTCCAATGACTCGAGGAACTTGCTGGGAGCAAAAAGTTATCGGGTAGACTCAAGAGAGCTTTCGCTTCTAGAAGCACTGCAACTATCGATTAAACTGCTAGCATATTGTTAGCGCAGGCCAATAGCAATTCGACAAAATAGCTTGTGCGCGCTGATAGCAGCAGCCGAACAGAACCTGGACGGCCATCATGCTTTTCGATGATGGCCGTTTCGACGATGGCCGATGGCCATTTTTCGACGAAGAAATCAATTTAGAGCTACGAAACTTGCACATAATAAAGTCACAGTGGCAAGAACATGCTGTGCAAAACTTGTCTCTCTCATGATGTGACCGTAATTTTCTTGTCTTATGTGCGCCGTTTTACATAGCATCACTATAGTGGTGATCGTTTTTTAGATATCGAAGCAAAAAATAAGCAAAAAAACAATATATCACGTAGTGCTTTAGCAAGGAGCATTTCAAATAATTAAGTAAGTTTTTGTTCGACCTTCTGTTTGAAATGACGATCTAAATATTAAAAATGAAACAATTATTTACATGCGCATTCGGGTACAACCCTTCATCAGATGTGTTGATTAAAACATGACACTCAATTACAGGATCAAAACATTTCGATAGCTCGTGAAGTTCGATTATCTTATCCTCGTATACAGTCAGACTATAACACCACCCGTCGATCTAAACAAGTAACAAGACATATAAGCAATAAACATAACGCCAACTACTAATCGTTTCGTTCTAATCGTGGCTACCTGTTCAAATCAATCGCGATCACCATCAGTCAAAAAGGTCGGCCATCACAAAACTAATCAATGTCGCACAATATGACAAACACGCATGCTCATAACACACATCTATCCTGACATAAGACGCCATGATGAAATTTGTTCGTTCAAAACTGGCTTCTTGTCCCTGATCATGACAGATTCGGCGATTTTCCTATCTGGATGGTCTCTAGTTTTCATCAAAATTATAATTTCTAGAGGTGGATCAGAACTTTTTTCCGCTTTGGTGATGCCGCTATGATTTGATTTAAAATGATCACCAACAGGAGTGAGTTCAGTTTCATTTTTGTTCTCTAGAAATTATAATTTTGATGAAAACTAGAGACCATCCAGATAGGAAAATCGCCGAATCTATCATGATCAGGGACAAGAAGCCAGTTTTGAACGAACAAATTTCATCATGGCGTCTTATGTCAGGATAGATGTGTGTTATGAGCATGCGTGTTTGTCATATTGTGCGACATTGATTAGTTTTGTGATGGCCGAACTTTTTGACTGATGGTGATCGCGATTGATTTGAACAGGTAGCCACGATTAGAACGAAACGATTAGTAGTTGGCGATATGTTTATTGCTTATATGTCTTGTTACTTGTTTAGATCGACGGGTGGTGTTATAGTTTGACTGTATACGAGGATAAGATAATCGAACTTCACGAGCTATCGAAATGTTTTGATCCTGTAATTGAGTGTCATGCTTTAATCAACACATCTGATGAAGGGTTGTACCCGAATGCGCATGTAAATAATTGCTTCATTTTTTAATATTTAGATCGTCATTTCAAGGAGAAGGTCGACCAAAAACTTACTTAAAAAACAATACAAGTGAAAATTCAACTAAAGGTGCTCCGGATGTGAATTTCATCATATCCAACAATCAAACCAATAGCTACTTACCGTATGAAAAATAGGTTTGACATTCCAAAACAGTAGGCACACTCCCTTTAACTAACCCCAGCTAACCCCAGCATTAACTAACCCCAGCTAACCCTAGCCATACAATGGCCGCATTAGGTTATAGGTACACACAAAGGCTTAATTGGGCTGCTACAAAGGCTCCAGACCCTACAAAGGCTCCACTAACCCGAACACAAAGTTCCCACTAACCCGAACACAAAGTTCCCACTAACCCGAACACAAAGTTCCCACTAACCCGAACACAAAGTTCCCACTAACCCAAACACAAAGTTCCCACTAACCCAAACACAAAGTTCCCACTAACCCAAACACAAAGTTCCCACTAACCCGAACACAAAGTTCCCACTAACCCGAACACAAAGTTCCCACTAACCCAAACACAAAGTTCCCACTAACCCGAACACAAAGTTCCCACTAACCCGAACACAAAGTTCCCACTAACCCGAACACAAAGTTCCCACTAACCCGAACACAAAGTTCCCACTAACCCGAACACAAAGTTCCCACTAACCCAAACACAAAGTTCCCACTAACCCAAACACAAAGTTCCCACTAACCCGAACACAAAGTTCCCACTAACCCAAACACAAAGTTCCCACTAACCAATAGCAAAGCGTCTACTAACCCATAACAAAAGCTCATTCGCTCCGAATCGTCGCTCTCTTCCATCCAAAATATCCCCAAACCCATGTATTTCATAATGAATGTATTTTCAGGGTCACATAAACGGTTCAATGATTGTTCACACCGCTTTGTCTCCGTCTAGTGTTCAGCGCGGCGTCAGGTGAATGTATTTTCAGGGTCACATCAACGATTCAACGACTGTTCACACGGCCTAGCTTCGGTCCAGTGCTCAGCGCGGCTTCAATTGCATTTCGATCTCACACCGAAGCTTCTTGGAGGCGATTTATGAAATGGTAAACATTTAAGTTTTTGTTTTGTTTAAATTTTCAACACAGGTAGGCATGAGTGGATAATTGTTGCAGAAGTTGGTGTGGCCGGCGGGTATTTCTCATACTCGTAGATAGTGATTATACAAAATAGCATTAAGTAAGATAGTCAAGAAGTTGGTGTGGCCTAATCCATGGTGTGGCCAATGCCTCACCTGCCATACCACGTTCTCCACCTATGCATGTAGGTATCTACCCTACATACATATAATCGAGTTTTGTTAAATCATGGAAGCACACAAATAACTTCCAAGTCACTTCCAGGGGCCCGATAACGATTTTAAAGTTGAAGGGGGGATTTTTTTTGGCAATCTCACTTCTAATCTTTGTGCACCTTTTCGTTCTCAAAATTTCCTCATTAGAAAACCGAAAACACGGTTCCAAAACTCATCGAAAATCACTTTGAAATTATTTGTACATTTCTTGGTTTAGGTCAATATTGAGGTCACCAGAGGTCATCAAAGTCAGATTTTCCAGTTTTAAGACATCGCTCCAGAAACCCCCAAATATCTCGGGCACTATGATAACTAGCAACAAACGGAAAAAAGTAATCGAAAGCTCTTGAAATATCCAATCATAAAATGTGATCAAATGTTATCTCAGGTTAATAGTTTAGGCTCCAGAGGTCATCACATGTTAAAAGGTCTATATTTTTGGGGCAAAACGTTCGCAAATAAATTGTTACCTAATACAGATAAGGCAATGATTTTGACGACATCCTGTTCGTCTCGTCAAAGCGCTTCGAATCACATTCATTTGGACCAGTTTAGGTCAACTACTTAGAAATTAAGACCTCAGGTCAAGGTCAAATGGCAACCGAAGTAGATCATGTTGCATATTGGCAGACGTGCCTCAACGAGACAAACACATTGATGCCGGTTTCACTTCTTTATCTTCATTCTATCGAGAGTTATTGACACAAAAGTGTTGGTGACCTCAGCTGACCTCGGCTGACCCTGTAGGAGTCGCTGAACAAAAATGGAACCGGGATCATCAATAATAGCCTATGATAACATGATCCAGAAGGAATTGGACTGATATTATGCGTATCCTCGGAAAAGGAAACATTTTAATATTTCCCCATTGACTTATCATGGCAGGTCACGAAATTGACCCGACCGGCGACCTTAGGTCACCGATATTCAAAATCTTAGATATTCGAATTGTAGGTACCTATGACCTTATGCAATCCTGTAAGTTTGAAACCGATCGGCCAAAAACTGTGGCTGTGGTACGGCCGCAAACTTATGGGGAGGTGTGGTCACGTGACCTGACCTGAGATGACCCGTGGTCAATAATTGCACACAATGTGGGTAATTGATGCCCAAACAGGTGTGCCAAAAACGGCGGCTGAAACCGCGGCGCTGTGCGCCGTGCACCGTTTTTGAAACGGTGGCGCTGTGCGCCGTGCGCCGTTTTTGAAACGGCAAAAACGGCGCGCTGCCGTTTTTTCGCTATTCTAGAAAAACCTTAGGGGGACGTCTAAACGCCCCGCCCCGGCACGGCGCGGGTTAACAAAGAAGAAAAAAATATGAAAAGTGGGGGTCATGCCACCCTCCGTTTCCTACTATGAACCGTATGCCTTTGTAAACACGCCTGTCGTCTGATAAAATACTCGTACCTGACGCCTGACGCCTGACGTTTCTTTCTTCTTGAAGAAGCTCACCAGTGTGGGCTGCACCGACTGCTTCCTCACCGTATCACGGTAACCTACATTTACGATTTACGATAACTCTTGCTTGCAATTGCCGACCCGTCAGCAGAGACAGCGAGGACGGCTAGAGGGCTGTCCCCCTGGGGGGGGGGGGGGGTTAGTAGCTTTTTTACGAGCAGTAAATCTCATGCATGAGATAGCAGTGTCTCGTGCTTTTTGTCTCGTGCGGACTTTGTCACAAAAACATAACTACCAATGGTATTTACGCAAAATGGACACCCACAGAACTATTATTGCGGCCAAAATTTAAGGTTTTGAGCGGGCTGGAGAACTAATTTTTAACCAGGATGCAGGGTCAAAAGGAGGAAATATGTCTGGAGCAAAAGGTGGGGTCAAAAGTCATGTTGCCCCCCCCCCATTTAAAGTCAAATGTGGGGCCATGGCCCCATGCCCCCCCCCCTGCGGCCGCCAGTATATACAGTCTATATTAGACCCTTTTGTACTGGAAAAGAACAGTGATTGATTTGCGCCCAGTGGCGGCGAGGAATTTTTTGCTTTATTTTTTAGTCTAGATAACTAGGCCCTCAACAATCCTATAGGTTCTATATGCATCAGCCCAAGGGCACCAATGCAGCTACTCAATGAGATTCTTCCACCGCAAAGATAAAATGAATTTCGCCGCAGTGGCACAACAATGTGATATTTTGATAACTTTTTTCTCAGAAAATTATAACAGCTTGGTTGCAGTTGCTTACCAGTTTCAAATACGTTTCATGGATTGCCAGCCATGAACGAACCACCAGGGGTGGTAAAACGCCTGAAGTGGCGCCAACCAAATCTGGCATCGGAAAAATTGGCCCCCAGGGACAAGTATCGACGCACAATTACTGGTGAATCCAAAACGACTACAAAGTTGGTTTGGAGTTGGACAGCAAGTTTGTTTGGTTTAGAGCATACAATTAGTAACTTATGGCAAGGGATCTGAAAAGTGTGGGTATAGTGAAGGTGTAATACAAATAAGTCAGGTATAGACTGTGTCGCTGTACTCGAGGACCGCCCCGCGGGACAGCATATAGTCGGAGGATGGATGCAGCCTGCAGCCACAGCGCGGCAGTGTGGCGGCTCGCTGGACAGGGCCGTCCCGCGGGACAGCATATAGTCGGAGGATGGATGCAGCGGATGCAGCTCCGTGCACAGCGCGGCATTGTGGCGGCTCGCTGGCTGGGTAGTCTGGGACAGTCCGTGTCTTTTTGGAGGAAGTCATTGGATGCAATGCAGCGTGTGTTATAGTGTGGTGACGACGACCATCAGTGTGGTGGCCGTGGTCGCAGCGGACCGCTGGCCGTTCTGGCCGCAACGCGCTGGACGACCATCAGTGTGGTGGCCGTGGTCGCAGCGGACCGCTGGCCGTTCTGGCCGCAACGCGCCGGACGACCATCAGTGTGGTGGCCGTGGTCGCAGCGGACCGCTGGCCGTTCTGGCCGCAACGCGCTGGACGACCATCAGTGTGGTGGCCGTGGTCGCAGCGGACCGCTGGCCGTTCTGGCCGCAACGCGCTGGACGACCATCAGTGTGGTGGCCGTGGTCGCAGCGGACCGCTGGCCGTTCTGGCCGCAACGCGCTGGACGACCATCAGTGTGGTGGCCGTGGTCGCAGCGGACCGCTGGCCGTTCTGGCCGCCGCGCTGGACGACCATCAGTGTGGTGGGTGGTCGCAGCGGACCGCTGGCCGGCGCTGGCCGCCGCGCTGGACGACCATCAGTGTGGTGGGTGTATGTATGTATTAAAACATGAACTATCCACACGAATGAGGTTTTTACAGTTGTTTGTCATGTTGGCAGGTTACACAGGGTACAATACAAAACACATCAGCATGCACTTTCACACTTCCACACACGCATAAAACTCAGTGCACCTCGCATGTCACGTCAGGTATGGCGCCCTGGCTCCAGGCTACGCTTCAGCTCTCTCATGAACTTGCCAGCAGACATGCACTCGAAGTCGCGTGGCAGACCGTTCATATTGCGCGCAGCGCGGTAGGCAAAGCGCCTCTTTCCGGCCTCTGTCCTGACCCGAGGAAGAGATAGGTGGTGGTCCTGTCGGGTCGTTCGAGAGTGCGCCGGTCTCTCACAGTTGTGAGAAAATAGACCGGCGAGACTCTCCGGCTCAGCGGTGCTGCGGACTTTGTGGAGAAGACAGAGGGTTTGATAAAGGAAGAGGTCGGGAGCATCGAGCCACCCCAGCGCTTCCCGCACCTCCGAAATGTGGTCAAACTTGCGTTTTCCGGAAACGACTCGCGCTGCAAAGTTGATGAGTTTTTGAATGCGATGCAGGTTTTTGGCAGAGCCGTTTCCGTACACGACCAAACAGTAACGAATGTGAGAGAACACTAGGGCGGTGACGATTTCGGGAAGTATTTGTGACGGGAGGTAGTGACGGATATGGGATAGACTGACAAGGATACCGCAGCACTTACGGCAGAGGGCTGACACATGAGCGTCCCAGGTGAGGTGCTGATCAAAAATGACACCCAAGTTGCGTGCCTCTGAGTGAGGTACCAGGTAAGTGTCACGGAACTTGATAGTAAACTGAGGAAGTGAGCGCAAATTTTGTCGTGATCCGATGGTAAGGAGTTCGAACTTCCTTACGTTAACTTTAAGCCCATTGCAATGAAAGTAGTCCCCAAGAGAAGCGAGAGCCGACTCCATGCGGGCGATAAGCGCTGGCATACAAGATTTTGGTTCCGAAATCATGACTTGAGTATCATCGGCATATTGCACCACAATCGCATCAGCCGCATGAAGACTCAAGTCATTTGCAAACGCGCTGAAGAGAATGGGTCCGAGCGATGAGCCCTGAAAGACCCCTTGATTTATATCACGCGGAGTGGACGTTACAATCTTGCCATCAGAGCCAGGGAAGCTAACACTCTGAGTGTGACCGTGCAAGTAATTTTGGAACCACAAAGTGTCTATGCCGAGAGCCTGAAGTTTGACTAACAGTTTTCCATGGTGAATGACGTCAAAACATTTGCTTAAGTCAATCAAACAAAGCAAAGCAATTTTACCAGAGTCGACAGCCGAGAGCATGTGGTCAGTGATACAAGTGAGCGCCGTCTCCGTAGAGTGCCGTGGGCGGAAACCGTGCTGGGTAGGAGCAAGGAGATGGTTGGATGAAAGGTAATAGTAGAGCTGGTGTTGCACCGCCCGCTCCACTATTTTGGCTATGACCGGAAGTATTGAAATTGGGCGGAAGTTGGAAGGATCAGAAGGATTGCCGGATTTATGGATTGGATACACAAGGGAGTGTTTCCAGGAGGTAGGCACGTCGTTGGTCGTGATGCAGGAGTTGATGAGGAAGAGAAGGACGTGGCCGATGGAATTGAAGGCGAGCTTCAGGATACGGATGCAGAGGCCGTCAGCACCACGAGCCGGGGAGTTCCGCATACTAAAGACGATGCGGTGTAGGGCACTCATACTGATTGGATGCAGTGAAAAGTAACAAGCTCCCACTCTCGGCAAACGAGTGGGGAGAGAGGGAGGTGGACCTTGCGCCTCCAGCTCGGCCGCCACGGTCGGACCGACATTAACAAAAAATGCGTTCATGTCGTCATGCGAGGTAGATGGTAACACCTGGGCATTCGACCTCTTGCTACCCAATAAGTCTCGGGCGGATTTCCAGCAACTAGCTCTCCCCTGCTCGAGAATGCGGTCGCCCACGTACCGGCGCTTGTCAGCCCTGAACGCAGCTCTAGCAAGGCGATTTGCTGAGCGGTACTGATCTGAGCCATGACCATACACTCTCAGAGCTATGGCTCGCTGCATAATCAAAATACGGGTACTGTCGGACATCGGAGGGGCGGTCGGGTTACGTACAGTAAAGGACTTTAAGGAGTAAGACGCGCTGGACGACCATCAGTGTGGTGGCCGTGGTCGCAGCGGACCGCTGGCCGGCGCTGGCCGCCGCGCTGGACGACCATCAGTGTGGTGGCCGTGGTCGCAGCGGACCGCTGGCCGTTCTGGCCGCCGCGCTGGACGACCATCAGTGTGGTGGCCGTGGTCGCAGCGGACCGCTGGCCGTTCTGGCCGCAACGCGCTGGACGACCATCAGTGTGGTGGCCGTGGTCGCAGCGGACCGCTGGCCGTTCTGGCCGCAACGCGCTGGACGACCATCAGTGTGGTGGCCGTGGTCGCAGCGGACCGCTGGCCGTTCTGGCCGCAACGCGCTGGACGACCATCAGTGTGGTGGCCGTGGTCGCAGCGGACCGCTGGCCGGCGCTGGCCGCCGCGCTGGACGACCATCAGTGTGGTGGGTGGTCGCAGCGGACCGCTGGCCGTTCTGGCCGCAACGCGCTGGACGACCATCAGTGTGGTGGGTGGTCGCAGCGGACCGCTGGCCGTTCTGGCCGCCGCGCTGGACGACCATCAGTGTGGTGGCCGTGGTCGCAGCGGACCGCTGGCCGTTCTGGCCGCCGCGCTGGACGACCATCAGTGTGGTGGCCGTGGTCGCAGCGGACCGCTGGCCGTTCTGGCCGCCGCGCTGGACGACCATCAGTGTGGTGGGTGGTCGCAGCGGACCGCTGGACTATCCTATCACTGCATATTGTCAAGAGTGTTGCTTTACCTGCCAACCTTTGAAACATTAAACGTTCCAAAATGTATCAGCACAGTACGATTATAGAAGATGATATCCAACCTACTCATTCTGGGTCCGCGCAAACACTTACTAAAAAAGGCAGCCGACCGGAAATTCAGCACAGTACGATTATAGAAGATGATATTCAACCTACTCATTCTGGGTCTGCGCAAAAACTTACTAAAAAGGCAGCCGACCGGAAATATCGTGAGCTTAACAAAGTACAGACTTTTACAGCCTTGCTTGAGCGGCCTAGAAAACTATCGACGTCGGCGCTCAGCTCAAGCAAACATGTCTGGACTATTTTGACTCCAGCATCGCTGAAGTTTGCTTAGCCTCGATTCTGACACCTGATTAAAATCCATCAGCAAGACTGAACTATTTTCCATTGCACCTAAACACTCATCAGAGCCCTGGCCATAAACCGCTAACTTACTAACGCTAAGGAAATCAGCAATCTAGCCGGCAAGCGTGACGATGGTGAATAATAGTGCGGACGGGGAGGGGAGGGGTGGCAGCGGCACGAACCAGTCCCGTGGGGTGACGCTCCGGTGCCAACGTGGCGCCCCAGCCGGCTGCACGGGACACGTGTCGTGCACGTGCGCGGCAGGTAGTTAGGGTCACTGTATTCGGGCACGTGGCCGGTACTGCCGGTTACCCGCCGCCGTCGCCGTTAGCACGCGCCACAGATGAGACAGAGCGGTTCACCAGGTAATGGACCGACCCCGGGGACCTGTTGGCCCCGGGCACGGCGGGGGAGGCGGCCATAATGAGCAGAGCCGTAGGAGGGTATGCCATTAGCGCACTGACGGATCTAGCCGTCGGTTGGGGGGGGGGGGGCAACTTCTTGTGACAAAAGGTAACCCCATTTTTTCCTCCGGTAAACGTCAGTTGCAACTGACGTTTACCGCAAGCCCACAGACATGGGGAACTGCATGAATGGCAACAGTCAGTACCCCGATAGATACAAGAATAGCGTCATCAAAGCTTACGTTAATAGGGCTATCAAACACTGTTCTACATGGGCAGGGCTTCACAATGAGCTGGGAAGAGTCAAACAGATTCTTGCCAACAACAACTATCCTGTGCTAGCTATAGACAGACACATACGAGACACCATCACGAAATATGTCATGCCCTTGACCCCCGCGACAACTCAGGGTGCGACATTTAAACTCTTTTACAGAAACACCATGTCACCAGCCTACAAGACCGATGAGAAAGTGCTCCGTACCATCGTAAAAAGACATTGTAAACCAACTGACCCCAGTGATGCACTGCAACTAGTCATTTTCTACCAGAACCCAACCACCAGCTCGCTTGTGATGAAAAACAACTTATCATGTGACAGATCACCACTAAAACAATCGAATGTAATTTATCAATACAAATGCAACCTTGGAGACTGTGCGCTCCGCACTGATTGTAATTACATTGGAGTGACAACAACATCTCTGAGTAGACGCATTACTATGCACTTGCAAAGTGGCGGCCCCAAAATACACACTATCACCCACCGTAACACGTCCCTTACAAGACAACAGATGATCAGCAGTACCTCAATCATTGATATATGCCATGACATCCGGCGGCTTCGAATTCTTGAGGCAGTATATATCGGGGATAGGGACCCCGTCATAAACACCCAGGTAAATGCGAGGGGAACCCTGCCTCTTTTTGACGGACTCCCTCTGGGCCCGAGATGACATGTGACCCCAATGAGCGGAATGTGTCATTGTAGTGGCAGAGTATGTGACGGCACGTGTTGGTGTAGAAAAATGTGCTTACATGAATTGCGACTTTCTGGCGAATGTTATTGATTCGACCTAACTTAAAGATACTCAAGCGCTGTATATGTATTAATCATGATTGGTATAACTTAATATTCAATTATCGCTGTTCCGTATTATGTATCGAGTGTGCCCTGTATATAATGTAACTCCTGAAGATGTTAAACGAATGACGAAACGTTGAAATATGTGCACTGTTTTATTAATCAAAACAACCTTACTTATGCTGAGTTTTGGTTCAATCCTGTCTCGCCACACCACCGACGACAAACGCCTCATCAGAAACATCGAAAGCCTCTCAAGAAAAGTCATCAACAACAAAGCCGCGATTGTATTTAATGAACAATGTATATTAAAATATCTGCTTCCAAAGTACACACACACATATATATATATATATATATATATATATATATATATATATATATATATATATATATATATATATATATATATATATATATATATATATATATATATATATATATATCCCGCATATACTAATATAATTTGTAATTAAATTGCGCCGAGGAGCGGCGTGAACATTTTGAGTTTTATTCCCTGGTCAACTGCATTCTTACTATTGAAAGGCTCGGGGTCCCTTCAGATCGTCTAGACCTTTTCATCCGACCTTTTCAACGCCCTTCCGACCTGTTCAGGGACTCACTTGGGATCCGAGAAAAGATATGATGTGGATATGATGTGGATATATAGAAGATATGATGTGGGTGATATAGATTAAATACAAAGAGGACTTACTCCACAAGAAGACACAACATCTGAGCCTTCGGGTATATTGTAACACCGTTCGTTAGCGATTAAGAGGCATTATTTAACAGGTCATTGCTCGTCTTATAGACGAGCAATGACTAAGGCCATTCTTATAAAAATAAATCGAGCCGTGGCTCGTTTTTTTTAAAGAATGGCTCAGGACCCGGCGCGGGGGATGTTTAGCGTCGAAACAGCGCCTCAGAAATGCAGCAGAAAAAAAACAAATAATATGCAGGTATTTTACACACTGCCCAAACATAACAAAGTTCCAGTCCTGGGGCCATTCTTTTAAAAAAAAATCGAGTCAGGGCTCGATTTTTTTATACAATGCCTCAGATATTTTGTTTCCATCGAATTTTTAATTATGGCACAGAGAGTATGGTCGAGGGGAGAAAACAAACAAGTACTGCTCAATACTGCTACGTTCCGAAGAAAAATCCGCAACCATATCCATCTTGTAAAGAACACAGGCCAAACTTACCTTTGGACAAGGCTTATATATGTCCTTGCCTTCGGATTGTGTCTTGCGCCACTGATGCTTCTTTTGCCTATGTCGATTGCTACCAAATTTCTTCCATATTTTTTTTCCACCAAATTATTACTTTTATCACAAAGGTAAAACTAAGAATCGTTTCGTCATTATCGATCACTTTTTGAGTGAACCTTTTGGGGGCAAACAGACCACTTTGGGCTTGGGGGAGGGGGAGCGGCCGCCCTAAATGCCCCCTCCCCCCTGGATCCGCCAGTGCATTAGGTGACGTTCCAGAGGCGATTTACCGATATATGGCTGGCGCAGTGTGGGGTAGGGTAGTGGCAGTAGCAACAGTAATCACAAAACGCTTATCGTGTAACAACGATATAAACGAACACACAAGTCTAGGGTATGGCTGCAATACTGCTGTTTTAGTCTGTGCCGGCACCCGACACTATCATAGTAACTCGGGAGCGTCCAAAGCCCGGGGTCAGTGACCCCCAGACGCGCTCTGCAGTGACCCTGAAGGACGATGGCTGGAATGGCAGGGCCGATCGATATGTGACGCGAGCACAGCGGTCTGTGCTGCACAGCGGCCTGTGCTGCACAGCGGTCTGTGCTGCACAGCTGACTGTGCTGCACAGCTGACTGTGCTGCACAGCGGCCTGTGCTGAACAGCTGACTGCTGCACAGCTGACTGTGCTGCACAGCGGCCTGTGCTGCACAGCGGCCTGTGCTGCACAGCTGACTGCTGCACAGCTGACTGTGCTGCACAGCTGACTGTGCTGCACAGCGCGGCGGTCTGTGCTGCCGGTACAATATGCGCGGTCACCGGTGGCATAGAGCCGGTCACCGGTCACCGGTGGTATATAGTTGGTCCCCGGTGACCCGGGTGGTAAAGAGCCTACACTGCTGTCTGCAGCCCGTCAGGGGGGTACCTATATGATGGCCCGTCACGGGGTACCTATATGATGGCCCGTCACGGGGTACCTATATGATGGCCCGTCACGGGGTCCCTATATGATGTCCCGTCACGGGGTACCTATATGATGGCCCGTCACGGGGTCCCTATATGATGGCCCGTCACGGGAGTACCTGTATAGCCCACCCTGATGTCCGTAACTGTGTCACCCAACACGTTCTAATGGCAGTTAGGACACTCAGCATCGGCACGGTAAATACAGTCACTTAGCATTGCTGGGGTAAGTTTGCTATGCAAACATTGACAAACACTGACATCAATCTTATCAGAAAGCCAAGCCTATGACCCTCCATGTTATGTATAGTTAGTATCATGCACTGAAAACACGTCTTGAGACCTTTTTTCTAGAGGGGTTTCGATAAGAGTCCATTGCGAGGTTTTAGATAACCCAAGCGATAACGTATTTGTCTACAGACACGCACTGGCGGATCCAGGGGGGGGGGGGGCATCAGGGGCAAATGCCCCCCCCCCCCCCACACACACACAGGGATCGGGAGGGGGGGGGGCATTCAATACAAGTATGCCCTCTCCGCGCGTTCCCAATTTATCGTAAAATCGTAAAAATTGTCTTTGCAGCAGTCAAAATCCAGCTATCCACAGTAAAAAACGGAAAATTTCGTGCCGCTTCGCGGCATGACACAACTTCCGCAATTGCTTATACAAATTTGGAAAATTGGAAAATGAATTTCATTAAGTGTCTGGCAGAGGCTCTCCTTGGAGGTAACTGCTGGCACTGGTGGATCCAGGGGAGGGGGGGGAGGGGGCATCAAGGAAAAATTCCCCCCAGGAATCTGGGAGGGGCATTCAATACAAGTATCACCCGCGCGTTTCCTGCGCTGAACGCGAAAAACATTGATCTTGGGGAAAACAAACTTCATGAAAACGGAAGTTTTTCTCGCGTGATTGAATTTGAGGGTTGTATGTATCCCTTTCTTTAAATGATATACAAAACAGTACACCTCATGCAAATCAAGCAGCCCCGGTGACACTTAACCCTCGCCGGGTAGGGCAAAATCACTACGTGTTCGGGTAGGGAGGGGGGGGGGGGGGGGGGAGGTTGGTTGGTACGACCCCCCACCCTTAGCATTTCGCCCCTAATTGAGATAGAGCTTCAATTCAAAGACGAGCGTGTCGCTTGTCACGAGAGGAAGCCGGTGATATCCGGTGTTAAGGTCTTGGGTCATTAGGTTACCTCTGAGGTCATGTCAATGACCCAAAAGCCATCAAAATTGTAAATGCGTATAAATTGAATTTTATCAAGCTAGAATCGTGAATGAGCATCTCATAATGCTGAATGGGTGCCAAATTCGTAATCAGCGTCACAAAATGTCATAAAACTGCCAAATTCCAAAAAGGTCATGTCATGTCATCTGAGGTCAGTGACCTCGGTTGACCTGTGGAAGCGCATGACCCCAGTGGAACATATAATTATGTAAAATGGATCTCCAATTTGAAATCAGCGTCACCAAATGTCCTAGAAACCGCCAGAAGCCCAAAAAAGTCATCTGAGGTCATCGGCGGTCAATGACCTCAGTTGACCTCTGAAAAGGTCAATCGAGGTCACAATCTCAGTGTAAACCACAACTGCCACCTGGAAACACCTGTGAATATGCTCCTGAACAAAAACACTCGGAAACTGCACAAGTTACAAGCATCGATACTGCGGGACGCCAGTTGCGCCTGACATGACCTTGAGAAACAGGTCATAGGTCACGGGTCATGTGGGTTAGAAATTCAAAATTTCAGAGTATGTAGAACATTTTCAGAAGTAGGATGCTGAAAGTTCCATCACAATCGGTTAAAAACTACGCGAGTTATCCCAGAAAAACCGAGGAGGGGTAGCATCCACCCCCTACCCGTGCGAGGGTTAACCCGCGACCCGCTGGGGGGGGGGGGGGGGGGCAGAATCTGCCCTCCCTCCCGGATTTTCTCAATAACTTTAAAACTATGATAGATATCAACGTCAACCTTGCAGTACCTTATCAATTTTACGTCTTCCCACTACATTCCAATGAAATTGATGTAGTATTTTGGGAGATAATGACGTTTAATGACGTCATGTCATGCCATTTTTGGTGGAAATGCGATAAATGTTTGAACAATCGTAGAAAATAGAGTTTTGAAGCAAATTGCAAAACAAAAACGTCAAAAGAAAGGAAATGACATTCTCTTCAAAATGCCTATATCATATGTTCGAAACTTTGTGTTTTTGTCCCCCCCCCCCTCCAACAAAAAAAAATGGGGGAATCCACAATTTTGTTGTGTAAATTTTAAAAGTGCATTGCTTAAGCTCGAATACCAAAATAAGGCGACCGGCCCAAATCCGTGGAGAAAAAACAATGGGGGTACCTTTTGGCCACAAAAAGATGCCCCCCCCCCCCCTCCCCTCCCCACGGAGAGAAGCTGGATCCGCCAGTGCAAACACGCATTGGTGAACTTCAGCAGAGATGAGAGTCCGCGCCGTGGTTTTAGAGAACCTAATCGAGAACATATTTGTGTCCGGGCATGCATTGGAGAACCTTCAACAGAAGACAACCATAACATTTGGGTTTCGGAGACCAATGTAATGACGGAAAGAGCACCGCTGCGGTTATCTAAAGTTCCCGGATATAGCCCACTATACGAAGCCTGACACTCGTGCGAGCAGAATGCGTACTTCCGTACTTGTAGTTGAGGTGCCGCTCAACAGATGGCGCCATCAAGGAGCAGTAATTTTTCTTCTCAAAACAGACATTACCTTAACATGTAGGAGAACAGTTTGAAGTTGGGAAAATGTAGCGAAAAGCAATGCAAAGGGAGATGTCATGAGATATGAAAAATGAATTGCTTAGATATAGTATATGCTAATGTATCAAAACTACATGCAATATCTAGTCAGAATATTATATATGGTAAAAGTTCACGGGCATTCCCATCTCGGCATAGCGTGCTCTAATGACGCCGAGGCAATGATTAGTGAATTAATCAGCAGTCGTGGTGGTCGCGCACACTGCTTTCAGCATACAACATCGCCGGGGCAAACAGGTTGTATGTAATTGGATAAGTACATTAAAGGAAATAGTTCACCTTCAACATGGGGTTTTGAACTGAAATAGCAGTTTTGTAGCCCGTGTTGAGAAATCTCTATCTGCAACTTTCCTTGGCTGGAAAGTCTCTCCAGCCGAAGATATTTGACTTTTTGGCGAAGGAATTCGGCGCGTATATGATATACCGTACCGTCTGAGAGTGCCAGCACTGGTCTGAGCATGCGCAGACCAATAACGCACACCATAACATTAATAATTTACGACCTTCTGTCCTGAATTGGCGCGATGCAGGACCATTTTGAAAATAAAAAAAGAAACTGTATTCAAAAATATAATAAAATCGTGTTCTGATAAATTTTCCGAAGGTGAACTATTTCCTTTAAGCAATGGTGAAGTTTTCATGGGTTCTCATTTCCAGGCGCTGGATACACTACAACGGTCAGTGGCGGATCAGTGTACGGTTTGGAACCTCCCCCTTAGGAGAAATCGGAGGTCGTCGCTTATTAACACGCGCCTTGGAGGGCCTCTGATAATTACACGCCCTGGAGGGGGGGGGGGGGTGGGCGGACTTCGCCCCCACCCTATGATCTCGAAAACCACGCAACGTAGCGACAAGCGGGAAACGACGTTAGATATCTCGAGACAAGCTCTTTCGAAAGTATTTCGTTATTATTTTTTTCAGGTAAATATTGAGGTCACCAGAGAGGTCACCAGAGAGGCCACCAGGAGGTATTGAGGTCAAGGGTCAGATTTTCAAGTTTTCAAGACTTCGGTTCGAACACTCCCAAATATCTCGGGAACTATGATAGATAGCAGCAAACGGAAAAAAGAAAATGAAGTCATTGAAAAATGTAATCGACATAGGTGTCCTCAGATTTGAGCTCAGGTCAATAGTTTAGGCTCCAGAGGTCATCGAATGTCAAAAAGGTGATTTTGTTTTCAAAACTGTTTTCCCCAAATAACATTTTACCTAATTAAGATAAAGCAATATTGTTTACGCCATCGCATGTGTCTTGTCAAGGCGCTTCAAATCATATTCATGGTGACCGGGTTAGGTCAACTGAGAAATTTGACCTCAGGTCAAGGTCAAGTGGTGACCCAAGTTGGTCATGTTGCATATTGGGCGACGTGTCTCGACGAGACAAACATATTGGTACCGTTTTCTCTTCTCTATCTTCATTATGTCGATAGTTATTGATAAAACCGTGTTGGCGGTCACAAAATTGACCTGACCTTAGGTCACCGATATTAGAAATCCGAAATATACAAATTGTTGGTATCTATGACCTTATGAATTCCTGCAAGATTGAAACCGATCGGCGTAAAACTGTGGCTGTGGTACTACTGCAAACGTTTTGTAGTTGAGGTCATCACATGACCTGGTCTGGTGACCTGACCTGAGATGACCTGAGGCCAAGAATTTTACATAATGCGGGAAGTTCATTTCTAAACAGGTATACAAAAAACGGCGGCGCGCAGCGCCGCCGTTTTTGCGCTATCCTCGAAAAACCGGAGGGGTGGGCGGATTTCGCCCCCCCCCCTCCAGGGCGCGTGTTAAGTCGCCAACTTCACGGACATCCCCCAAACCGCCTGAAATCGGCGCAAAATTGACATATTTCCTGATATAGAAGCAAATCTAAGCAACTTTTACTAAGGAAAGTTTGCTTTAAATCAGCTATCAATGCATAAGCAAGCGAAATCCGATGAGTTTTCAGAATGGTGTAAGACTTTTTGGAATTTTGCCGCCACCAAACTCGAAACCGAGATCCACCACTGACAACGGTGTCTCACTTTCACCGAAAGAATATCAGAAGGGTTCTCCGAGATTGTACGGGGTGCTCTTGTAATCCCCCCCAAACCTCTAGAAGTTCTCCATTGATATGGTTGTGAAATCTTAGTTCGATAACCTTTAAGAAAGGTTCTCAAACGAGAAGGTACTGACATGTGGTGGTCGCGCGAGAGCCCACGAGGCTCTCGAAGACCAGGCAAAGTTCTTTTTTTTCAGTGTGTTACCTTAACCCTATTTGTAACAGGGGGGGGGGGGCGGATTCCGCCCCCCCCCCCCCTCATGTTTTTCGCAGATATCTCCAGAACGGCTGGGAGCAGGCCCATTAAATTTTGTGACTTTTCATAGAATTGAATACCGCATTTGGAGTTAAAATTTTGATTTCTTAACCTGAACAGAGGCGGTTCCAGGGCACAGTTTTGGGTGGGTTCGGAGGCGACATTTGGCGAAAATACGGAAATGCGATCTTCACGGTTTCTTCCTAACTTCCTCAAGTATGAAGGAGTTACATCGGTTTACGGTGATTGCAACAAGTGCAAATTAGTTGATGTTATTGAAATATCATAAAAATTGCATGGCAGAGGCGGTTTCAGGGGCTTGAAAGGGGGGGGGGGGGGGGTCCAGGAAGTATTCAATGCTTGGCGGGAAGTCAATAGAGCGATGTAAGGGACATTTATAGCTATCAAGATGTAAAAGATAGCTTCTGCTTCCATTATTTGCATAATTTATTACATATAGAGTTTCAGGGGCGTGTTCAGGCACATGAAAAGGGGGGTGACTGACATGGTGATAACGATATGCCAGCGATAACGGCGCAATAGACGTTTAGCTTATAATGATATATGCACATATGAGGCCAGAAAAGGGGATAAAGTCATTTTTTGCAGAGGCGCGCTCAGGAATGGAAAAAGGGGTCATATTATTGCAAGGAAACTAAGAGGCATGGACGTACAATGACATAACATACTGCAGTTTTCGGATGAAACACGCACCACAAGCTACTCTACGAACGATTATAAGATAATAGGCGAGTCCAGGTAGGGTAAAAAGGGGGTAAGCAATGTTAATTGAAGTTGTAAGTGAAATAGTCACTGTTGACTATTTAGTATCATAATAGCGGATAATATACTTATCAAAAGGTCTTGCACCGCCCCAGTTTGGATCCTGGATACGCCTATGATGAAGTACAACATGCAAAAAGGAACTATCTACGATCAGTAACATATTTATAGTGCTGGGTAGCAACTTGTCTGTGGTTAATATTTTTTTCCCCAATTTGACCTCCCTTTTTCACTAACCTGGTACCGCCTATGGCAAAAAATATGATTTATAACTGTTTTGTCTAATGTCACAATCACATACCATTTCATTTATCAAAAAAACAACATAAAAAATGTTTTATTACGCATTTACTTCACCCCCATATTGAGTGACCTGCACACGCCTATGATTTTTGAATTTTCAAACGTCACCGTTATATATCCATTTCCAATTCAATCTCTATCGATTCCTATTGGTTGTGTTAAAATCGGTCGATAAACATGACAGCTATGTTGGATCAAAAATACCACTAAAATTTGTCGTTTTTGCCCCCCTGTTGTCCCCCTATCCAAAATTTAGATTTTTTATTATTATTTAGAAATGTAGATCGTGTTGAGGGGAACCAAACAACGTTTCATTTTTGAAAATCGGACGGGTAGATCTCGAGATCTCCGGGGGGGGGGGGGCGGAATCCGCCCCCTCCCCTGTTACAAATAGGGGTAGCCAGGAGCCTGTTACAAATAGGGTTAATGGGTGGAGGCATAGGTGTCGATTTATATACCTTCGGGTGGCCCTCGCCCCCCCCCCATGTTGAGTTCGGACCCCAATGGTACCGTCGCCCCCCCCCCCCAATGTTTTTGGCCGCTGGCGGATCCAAGAGGGAGCAAAGCGGCCAAGCCTCCCACCGCCTGAAGTCGGCAAGCAAATTGACACGTTTCCTATTTCAAAAGAAAATCGAAAATCTAAGCAGTAAGCAGACTAAGTAATGTTTGTTTTAAATCACCCCTTGATGTACAGGGTGTCCAGAAAAAAAAACATACTCTGGATTTTAGCTTGTGCTTCAATATGCACGTGCCAATTTTTTTAAAACTTGTCATGATTATAGCTGGGAACGTGGCAGAACTGACGAACACTGAAATAAGTCCTTTGAGATGTTTTTTGATATTGCAAAGGCGTTTTGTGTGGAAGACTACATTCCAGGGTGTGTTCCAGGGTGTCCGGAAAAAAGATACTGTGATTTTCCGTAATAATTTCGGTTATAAACAAACAATATTAAAAATTCGAGTATCATTATATTCACCAGTTCATGGCAAAACAGATAAGCCATGCCATTTGTACAGGCACTGTCTCTGTCAGCCTCAAGGCGGAGGTGGCGTGGGCACCCTATTCCACGGACCTCAGTCCATTGGATTCCTTTCTGTGGGGAGACTGTGTTTACAAAGATCAAGGACCGTGTTTACGAAGAAAATCCCAGAACAACAGAAGACCTGAAGCGCGCCATCATCGGAGAAGTCGCCCGAATGCCCTCAGCGATGATCGACAAAGCTGTCGACCACCTGCAGACTGTGCGACTGCCTCAGCTGATCCGCCGGAAGGGGGCGCTCATCGAGCATCTTCTGTAGGAGGCTGCACTGTGAGCTGTGACTGACAGAGGGAGTCTCTGTACAAATGTCATGCATTATCTGTTTTGCCATGAACTGGTGAATATAACGATACTCGATTAAAACAAAATATATTGTTTGTTTATAGCCGAAATGATTACCGAAAATCACAGTATCTTTTTATCCGGACACCCTGGAACACACCCTGGAATGTAGTCTTCCACACAAAACGCCTTTTCAATATTAAAAAACATATCAAAGGACTTGTTTCTGTGTTCATCGGTTTTGCCACGTTCCAAGCTATAATCATGAAAAGTTTTAACAAAATTGGCACGTGCATATTGAAGCACGAGCTAAAATCCAGAGTATGTTTTTTTTCTCGGACACCCTGTATAAAGAGGCGAAATCCGGTGAATTTAATATACATGTGTGAGACTTTTGGGGATTTGCTCCCCAAACCAACTTTGAAGCCTTTCTGGATCCGCCCTTGTATCTGGCCTCAAATTAGGTACCTGAAACATACAGGTTTCATTCGCAGTGATTCATGGAAAACCAAGCTTCTGATAATTTGTTTATTTCTACGAACCGTAGACTAAGTTTGTCCTACGTTTTGCGTAGGACACCTTCGTCACGTCGCACGAAGAAACCGGGGGGAATATCGGCGAAGCAATGCTTCTCTCCTATGTGAAGTTTTTAGTTGTTTCTTTCTCTTGCTATCTGGAGGCATTGATTTGGAAGACTTATTTTAGCGCCGATTTGTGTTTGGGCATGTAAATAGTCTCAGTGCTGCGTGATGCACGTGAAATTTCCCCTCGTACCCATGAACATGTGTCATGACTGGTCACTGGAGTTTTTAGACAGAGGAGTGACGGTGTTAGTAAAGGACATTACAAGTCCTGGATGGAAATATAATCGTAGGACACCGTTTTGCGTGTCGTAGCTATAGTATATTTTTGTGTATAGAGGGGTGACCGTCTTACCTCCCATCATGGGTGGAACTTTAATGTAAATTGGGGTTGTAGCTACAACCCCAATAATTTGGGAATTTAACATTACGCCTATGACGCGATGTGTTACAAATGGGCTCTTAACAACTAAGTGCAACCCCAATGATTTTCAAAAAGTTACGCCCCTGCCTCCCATTGCCGTCTAGCTTGAACTTTATTGGGGATGGGTCCGCTTGACCTGACCCATAGGTCAGTTCTACCTCAGGTAACGGCTGTATGTACATAACCGTGACTTATAATGCTCCCGGGTAAAACAAAATCAGAAAAGGTGCGCAAAGAATCAGTAATACGATGCCCGGTAGATATAACAATGACGGCGCTCCGCAAGGCCGTTTTTATATTTCCAAAGAATCTTTGAGCGTGTTCAAACAACTCTATCAATATGGAGGATAAAGTTTGTCCCCGCATGAAATGCTGGCAATACCGCAACAATGGTATTGCCAGTCAATAATGCATGGCGTAAATTTCGAACGCCATTGCCTGGTGGGAGGGGGGGGGGGGTATCGGCCCCTGGTTATCTTGCGAACCAATGAGCGAAGTGAGACGCGCAAGAAGGCATGCGAAAGCTCTCAATAAGATGCATTTAAATCATGCTCGATTGTTTTTAATTCAGGTCAAATATCAGATCACGGTAAGGTCAAAGGTCAAAATCGAGGGATTTGAGTGTATGGGCCATACTTTCCATCCAAAGTCTTCGATTGCGACCATTATCACCCAAAGTGCTCTTAAAGGTAAAATGCACATCTCGCATGAGGAAAAGTGAGAATTTTGGCAAAGGTCACGATCAAGGTCAAAATGCGCACAAAATAAAACTATGTGCAAAAAATATACGAAAGCCATGCGACACATGTTTCAATGGATTATTGTACACGTATAATTCGATCGTGATAGTCATTTTGCCACCTGGCCCATTTCAGTGAAGTTAAAACTCGTATGTAGTGACGTCACTAAATTCGCTATATCTCGATTTTTGTATCGGCGAAATTGCTTCATTTATGTACAGAAGACGTAAAGTCGGTGTAGGAAAAGGTACCCAAAGTTTCACGTTGATGTCGCTATAGGATTTTGAGCTATTGCGAAAATATTTCAGGGGTGATAAGTCAATGTCAGGTTAACATTGCCGTTTTACTAAGTAAGGGCTCCAAGTAAGGCCTCGGGCTTTCTGGAGGATGCAGACCGGCCAAAAACGTTGGTCTGACAGAAGTGCAAAACTCATGAGACTTGGTCTTTTTTTGCATCATGAATTGAATACAAAATACTCTCCTTTGTACAAGCTGCCTAGAATTTCTTTAAAATGTGTAAAGCCATGACGCTAATAGTCTCCCCTTGGATCCGTCCCTGTTCGCCCCCCCCAATCGTTTTCAAAAATCGACACCGCTGGGTGGAGGTTGTGGGCTGAGGACATTTTACCTAAGCATTTTTCACTCGGGGCCGAAATTTACAGGCGCTCCTATTGACGGTCTTGACGGCACTTGCCACCTAGTAAATACAAATTAACATACAAATGTAGGTAAGTTTATGTTTCCGCACTCCGTAGAACAATAAAATACAACACAAAAAAAAACAGGTCGAAAGTTTCACTGAACCTACTGATTTTGGTTGAAAATTGAGGTGAGTAGTGAGCTACCTGCCATTGTGACCTCGAAGGCGAAGGTCGAAGGCGACCTCAAAGTTATCGGTAGCCAGACCAATTTCAGGAAGCAAAATGGCATCGGATATGGAAAGCGACTGCAAAATTACCTGTGGATTTGATACATTCTACAAAATCATCGAACCTAAGAGACTATCAACAGATTATAGACAGTCAATACTTGCGATATATTTGTTGTTACTCCTCACGGTTGTGGTTTTTTAACGTTCAGTTTCTCATGGAGAAAAATAGCACATTCAAGTTCATCAACACATTTGGCGAAAATCGTTAGGTTAACAGGGGATTCAACACATGAACCATGAGCCAACGTAAAACGATCCACTCCGTTGGATTTGAATCCCACACGTACATATTATCAACGTGCACGTGTTGGTATAGCTCTATACCAACACGTATCTAAGCTTGTTTATAGCGTACGTACTTGGTTACGAGGAGCGATAGGGAGCGCTTACGGCGTGGAATAAGTGCAGTGGAATAACTACGACCGTTCAAACCCTGGCTGCTAGGCCCGCAACCGTCGCTCAGAACTAGATGAAGCCGTCATTTTTCGCTGGTTTCATGTGCTGAATGCGCTACCAAGAACAGGATATTGTGTCAACTGTCAACTGTCAACATAATTCAACAGAAGCCAGCTATCGGGAATTCACCTTGACACTTGAAGAACACCAATGTGTCCATCGATGTGTCCTTGAAGAACACCAATGTGTCCATCGATGCGAATCTAGGACCCGCATGGCATCATACCTATGGGCTATGACCTGACATACCTGAATCAGCAATTCATCAGGCTTGATCAGGCCGTAAATGACAGATGGGTGTTTTCCAACTGACCTAGCGTCGCGGCCGAGGCGGTGACGGTGTACAGCGCTGCTCCGTAACTCCAGCCTGCTCCCTGCAGTTCACCTCCGTCGTCGGACCGAAGGCCGCGCTCGGACGCGTCCAGCACGGTCCGCTCCAGCCGGCGCATGTATTTGTCGATCTTATGTCTCCAGGCGGCCTGCTGCGGCACCACCTGCCTCAGCTCGGTGGCCAGCTCCACCACCAGGTCGGCGCGGCGCCGGCTCAGCTGCCGGCGCGACCGCCGCTCGGCCGGCGCCTCGGCCAGCAGCAGCAGCGCAGCTGCCGCCAGCAGCCAGCAGGTCAGCACGACCAGCTGGCAGAGGCAGGAGCGGAGCGCGGCGCGCCGCAGCCGGCTGGCTCGGCCGCCCCGCAGCGCCACCATAGACGGTAGACAGGTGAAGTGAGGCGGGACTGGTGACGTCCGTGCCGCGCGGCTGACAGAGGCCGGAGGTACTCTCATCCTCCGCGGTGGCCGAGCCGGTACCTCACTTCCGGCCGGCGCTGCCGGTTCTGGCCCCGGTTCCTGCCTCGATCCCGGTCCTGGCCCCGGTCCCTGCCTTGGCCCCGGTCCTGGCCCCGGTCCCTGCCTCGGTCCCGGTCCTGGCCCCGGTTCCTGCCTCGATCCCGGTCCTGGCCCCGGTCCCTGCCTCGGCCCCGGTCCTGGCTCCGGTCCCTGCCTCGGTCCTTGTTCCGGTCCCGGCTCCACTGTCCGCGTCTCCACTGAGTTACCACTACCACTGCCGGAGGAGACCTGTCTCCTCATCTCAGCTCTGGTGCCGGCTCTTGGCGGCGGGTCGCCGGACTGCCGCTGCTGGTCGGCGAAATGCACCCTCCTTACGAGGGGCCCGCCGTGCCCGCCGTGTCGCGGGGTGGCGGCCCGGGACGAGACCGGGGTGGCCGCCGCAGAGCCGAGGAACAGCGGCGGCACCACGGCCGGCACCACGAAGCCGCGCCGCAACTCCTCGTCCAGTGCCCGCAGCCGGCGCCGCAGCGTCTCGGACGTGAGCAGCTCGGCTCGAGGTTCAGGAGGCCGCCCCTCCCCGCTCCGGCCGCCCTCCGCCGTCGACTGGGGCTGCGCGCTGTGTTTGCCCGCCGTCACCAGGTTCGGCCTCTGATGCCGTTCCCCTCCCCGTCCGGCCTCCGCCGTCGACTGGGGCTGCGCGCCGTGTGTCACCGCCGTGACCAGGTTCGGTCTCTGATGCCGTTCCCCTCCCCGTCCGGCCTCCGCCGTCGACTGGGGCTGCGCGCTGTGTGTGTCCGCCGTGACCAGGTCCAGCCTCTGCGGCGGCGGCAGGGGCGTGATCTGATCTGAAGACGACTGCAGGCGAGTGGCGGCGGCTGGCTCCTGACTGGAAGCGACGGAGGGAGTTTGTTTGGTGACAGCCGCAGGGTGTTGACTGGTCGTGACTGCCGAGTCTTGCTCTCTCGCTGGCTTTGGGCCCTGATGGACGGTGGGGTTTGGTTGGTGATTGTTCACTGCTGGAGGACCAGACGTCGGGACACGTCTGGCCGCCGCCGGAGGATCGCATTTGGCCGCTGCCTGATGACGTTGTCTTGTCGCTGCTGTGTTGCCATGAGGCGCTGGAGCTGTCTCGATATCGCCGGATATGGTGCCGTTCTCCGCTAGGATGTTGGCTGTGATATCAGACTGTGGCCTCCTGATTAGTGTGATCTGTGTCGGCCTTTCCAGCTCATGCAGTGAGCTGCCCTCCTGTTCCGGGAGTCCCTGTTCTTCCTGAGGTGAATTAGTCGACCGAGTTTCGGGCCCAGGCACCTCTGATGAAGGGCCGTCCACCCTGGAGGACGGGCCATCCCCATCTAAAGAGAGGCCGTTTACTGTCCGTGGTGGCGCAATCACCTTCCGCGGTGAACCGTCCACAGTCCGCGAGCCGTCCACAGTCAGCGAGCCATCCACAGTCCGAGAGCTCTTTGTCCACCGAATCGGAGGACATGATGCGTGTGAGCGGCGCCAGACTGCCGCTGCTGGTCACACGCTGTCACACGGTCACACGCTGTCACACGGTCACACACTGTTCAGCCGGCCCGGCCATCGGACTGGCATCTCAGGTCAAGTCAGGGAAGGCAATGTCAGGTCAGGTCAGGTCAGGTTAGGGCAGGTCGGGTCGGGTCGGGTCGGGTCGGGTCGGGTCGGGTCGGGTCGGGTCGGGTCGGGTCGGGTCGGGTCGGGTCGGGTCAGGTCGGGTCGGGTCGGGTCGGGTCGGGTCGGGTCGGGTCGGGTCGGGTTGGGTGAGGTCAGGCGTGGTGAGTTCAGGTCAGGTCAGGTAACGTCAAGTCCCCCTGCTCCAGCGGCCACACCGTTTTCGGGCTGCCACTCTCAGACTGAGAGGCAGACTGTGTCTCCGGAACGTCAACACATTATATCAGCTCTCGGAATTTGACTCCTGCCGCACTCGGAATTTGACCAAAAATATGCCGAACAAACAATCGTTCGAAAATACCTCGCGTCCTTGCAATGTGCGCAATGGCTGCACCACAGGTGTCAACGCCACGCTGATGCTACCTACACTTCCACTTTACCACCTCAGCGACCAACACCGCGAGGAGACTCGTCTCCGCCTACCGCACTCAGTGTACCTCACACCACTCCTGCCGCACTCAGTGTACCTCGCACCACTCCTGCCGCACTCAGTGTACCTCGCACCACTCCTGCCGCACTCAGTGTACCTCGCACCACTCCTGCCGCACTCAGTGTACCTCGCGCCACTCCTGCCGCACTCAGTGTACCTCGCGCCACTCCTGCCGCACTCAGTGTACCTCACACCACTCCTGCCGCACTCAGTGTACCTCGCACCACTCCTAACCCCAATGGGATGGCACTGCACACGCAGCAGACTCGCGTGCTGCCTTCTGCGCCCGCCGACCGCCGACCGCCGATCGCACCGACCCCGCCGCCGCGCCCGCCGACCACCGAGTGCGCCGCCCTGACCGACGAGCGTCGGCATCGACGTTTGGCCGGGCGGCGGCAGCGGCGGCAGACAGCGCGTGACTCAAACGGACGCAGTTCGCCGAACTTGGCGGCCCGATCGTCACGGGAGGCCCAAACAGTGGCCGCGCGGTTCAGGCTCCGGACAGTTGGTCTGGTCAGGACCCTGACGGCCGCCGGACTCACTGGAGGGGACAGGGTCGGTGATCAACTGGTCTGTGGTTGTCACCAGTCGGGTCGGTGATCAACTCGGTGATCGGTGACAGTTGGGTCTGTGATCAATTTTTTTTTGTCATTCTCCAAGTGACCTTAACCATGAAACTTTTACAAATTATCGTAATACCTTAATCCGTCTGATCAGGACTGCCAAGACGCAGTATTTCCAACGCAAACTTAACCAAGTTAAATCAGATTCTAAAGAACTTTGGCAGCTTTTGCTTAGCATGATACAAAACAAATAAACCCAAAGAAGATCAGCCAACCCATTTTGTAATCAATGGCATCCACGTAGATAAACCTGATATAATATCTGATAAATTTAATGATTTTCTCTGCAATATTGCCACCAACCTCGATGCAGCCATTCCTCAATCTGCCTCTGATCCACAGTCTTACCTGCACAACATATCACCATCAAGACCATTCTGTTTCCATCCCACTACCGCAGACACAACATATCACCATCAAGACCATTCTGTTTCCATCCCACTACCGCAGGCACAACATATCACCATCAAGACCATTCTGTTTCCATCCCACTACCGCAGGCACAACATATCACCATCAAGACCATTCTGTTTCCATCCCACTACCGCAGGCACAACATATCACCATCAAGACCATTCTGTTTCCATCCCACTACCGCAGGCACAACATATCACCATCAAGACCATTCTGTTTCCATCCCACTACCGCAGGCACAACATATCACCATCAAGACCATTCTGTTTCCATCCCACTACCGCATACACAGTGCATTATATTATATGTAGCTTAAACAATTGTGGAGCTGGAGTTGATGGTGTTAGTACCAAAATAAAAAAATAAATGATTTCTCCAGACATTGTTCCATACTTAACTCATCTGTTTAATCTTTGTCTTTCACAAGGTATATTCCCATCAAACTTTAAAAAGGCCATTATTGTTCCCATTTTTAAAAGTGGAGACTGATGCTCTTTCAATAACTATAGACCCCATAGCCAGTTATTTCTAAAATTCTTGAAAAAATTGTCTTCTCACAGTTGTCATCCTTTTTAACAGACGAGGGACTCCTATACCAAAATCAATTTGGTTTTCGCCAAAATCATAGCACTTACATGCCTATTTCTATACTGTATGATCATGCTACAAATGCGCTAAAAGCGAAGCAACTGTGCGCAGCAATTTATTTGGATTTAAAGGGAAATAATGACCTTTTTCCACTAAAATGGAGTTAGCACTTGAAATCGCCAGACGAGATCAAAATATATTGTAAATTCATCACATTTTGCATGAAAACTTTCCTACCGAAAGATATTTCAAGTTAAAGTTGATAAGCGTTCCACACTTTTTACGACCGGTACTTGCACTATTTCTGACCTTTTGTCAAGTACTTTTGGTCCTCATCAAACTGCGGGCTTTTCCCGTATTGTTTTTTTATGCAATGGAGTGGAAAATATATTGTGCGTTCTGCTTGTTGTGATTATATGCTCGGCGATCTTCTAAAACTAACAGCGATTGGAAAAAGTGGCAATAAAATCGGAAGCTCATCGATGCACATCAACGCGGCATAGTTAGTGGTTGCGACCCTCAATTTTTGAAAATCGATTCATTTGTTTTCAACATTAGGAGTTGTGTATAGTTTGTCTGTGGCTGTATATAACACTATGCTTTATTTTATCATGAAAAATAATATTTTTTCCCCAAAAAAACTAACGAACAATAACACAAAACTGGCAATTAAATCAGAAGCTCATCGATGCACATCGACGGCGACCTATTTAGCGTCGGCGATTTGTTTACAAAGTCATTGTCATGCTTCTCGGCGCACTTAACCATCTCGGCGCACTTGGCGAGTTGTTCCTGATTAGTATACCCAAGTCCCGTAGCAGGCTTTGTTAATGACGTCACTGGTGCCATTCTTGTGTAGCATTGCAAAATATATCTGATTTCGAGTTGAAAGTTAATTAAAGACTTATTCAAATTATTGTTTTTAAGTTTGAATTTTCTTGTTAATTATTATTAAAGGTATTTTATCACTGTATTTCATAGTAGTTGACACTTCAGAAACTTGTGACGTAATAATATTGTATCCAATATGCATTTCCCTCACCTTTTGCTATTGTGGCGCAGTGCCGAGTGCTTTGCGAATACTAGCTTGCCTGGGGTTCAATTCATTCCGCTCTTATTTTATTCGAGTTGGTATAGTTTGCATGTTGTTGTTATTCATGACTTATACTGATAGTCAGTCGTGCATCACGGATGCTTCACGGATTGCTTCACGGATCAGAGCGCTGCTCGAACGCACGCTAGTAGCGCTTTCGTTCTCCATGGCAACCAGGCGTGAGCCAATGAAAAGCCAGAACGTATTCCCTTTCTGGCTTTTGATTGGCTGACGCCTGGTTGCCATGGAGAACGAAAGCGCTACTAGCGGGTGTCCGAGCAGCGCTCAGTTTTGATCGGAAATGTCACAGAGCCTCCACAAATGCCGCACTCGATGTTAACAATGGTAGGGAAGGACGAATTTGTCAATGACCTTCATGAAGTACACAAGGTACTTGTTTTGTATTTTTTCCAAACTTACAACTTTGAATTTGGGAATAATTTTATTTAATTCTTAAATTTAAATAAAATAATTTTAAAAACATAACGGTAGCCTAAGAAATTGTTGCTAACAAAATCAAAAGGTCATTATTTCCCTTTAAGTAAAGCATTTGACAATGTCAACCCGGACATCCTCCTCAAAAAACTTAATATATATATGGTATACAGGATAGATCTCTAGACTTTTTCCATTCCTATCTTGCTGGTGGATCTCAAGTTATCAAATACAACTCATTCACATCCAACTCACCCAAATATAACACACTCGACGTTCCACAGTGCTCCATACTTGGTCCTCTTCTCTTCCTGTTATACATTAATGACATCCATAACAGCTGCCCTGCTCCCCAGTGTCTTTTATTCGCTGACGACACCGCTCTTTTATACTCTGCACCCACCCTACATGAACTTCAAGCAACCATAAACAACAATCTCCCTGACATAGCCACTTGGCTGAACAGCAACAGATTAACACTCAATGCCAACAAATCAACATATCAACTATTCTCTCTAAACAACACTTTACCTGACATTCACATACACATCAATAACATTCCTCTTAGCCGTAGTAAATCCTCAAAATATCTGGGAATCACTATTGACGAAGATCTTAAATGGAGCTCCCACATAAAACACGTGGAAAACACCATATCGAGAAACATTGGACTCATACGACGATCCCAGCATATTCTTGACTCTGGATATCTCCTCCTTTTGTATAACGCCCTCATACTCCCTTTTATTAATTATTGTGTACAAGTATGGAGAAGCTCATATCCATCGAAACTATCGAGATTAGTCACACTCCAGAAGAAAATTGTTAGAATTATTGACCACGCGGACTTTCGAGATCACACCAGTCCCTTATTCAG